>AYJT01037894.1:0-13692 GCA_001278415.1 Ocimum tenuiflorum
CTGCTGCCAATGGCAGAAGAGTTGGGTGAAGGTTGCCCTCCGTCCTCTAAAAGGGTCCATTGGTCAACCTCCGTTTCAAGCTCCTGTTGCGATGCCTGCGATTTAGTTTTCGCAGCACGTCCTGGCAACAATGAATTCCTCTGAAGTGCGTTTGAATTGGTGGCATTAAACAGTGACATTGGATTGCTGGGTTGAAGCGAGGCAAGGGCAGTCGGTGGTACGGATGGGGGCTGGCAAGAGACTGAAGATCGAATAGATGGGGTAAGAATTGGCAATGCACTTTGAATGCGCCACCGGATTGTCTCGGGCAATTCCATGCGATCCAATTCATTCTGCATAATTTTCACAAATAAGACTTGATGTTTCAGGAGAGGATCTAGCCAAGGGGAGTAGCAAATGGAACTATCGGAGGATATAAATATAGATTTTGAAAGATGCCAACCTGCAGGCTTTCTGCCACTTCACGATCAAAAGCAGCATAGTCCTTGCTGCACTCCGTGGATTTGGAGTCGGTTTTTGTTTTCAACCAGCTTGGCTGGTAACTGCTCAGCAGCACATGCAGCACGAGCAACAAACAATCAAAAAGACTTTCAGCGCAGAGAAATGTCGCAGAAGTAGAAGTCTCCATAAGAGATTCTGCATCCTTATTCGAAGAAGTCAGTGCAGTATTTACATAGTGACAGCAATCTTCATGCACAACCCTGCTCCCGAGGAGACGTAAGATCACTGAAGCAAGAGCATATCTCATATTACGGCCTGAAGGCTCCCTGCAAGAGTGAGACTTGAGATTAGATATGATTGTAGCAAAATAAGCAAATTGTGCCTTATCATTTGAAGGATAGCAAAATCAACAGTATATATTAACAGGCAAATACTGTCCGTAGATAAACAATTATAAACATGAAAGTAAGCACACAAGCTTCAAATTTAACCAGGCAAAATTTTCTCATGATTCAAGAACATTGACAGTGGGAAGCAAGAACCAAAAGTTCATTCGTGATGTATATGTTGATCAAACTCGTTAGGTGTCAACAATTCATAAATTCAAAGACCACATATTTAAAATAGTTAAGATGCGCATGTTGAGGCAATAATTACCAAGGACTTCTTCACAATTAATTTAACAAGGAAACCTATCAGGGTCAGAAAAGGACACAATAATAGTAAAATTAGGCCGAATATACATTTTCTCAAATATATTCCAAACTAAGAGTATTCTCGAATAAATGCCCAAACGATCTTAGTTGTTGCAAATTTATGGCGGGAGCAAAAATCCGGTGACGAAAAGTCAACATGGCTCGCCGGATTATACGTCAATGTTAAAATAGCTCATGTAGGATTACATGCAGGATTACAATTTACAATTTAAAATATTTGTTTTAAAGTCCACGTGCAATCCTACATAACTTTTTCAACGATGACGTATAATCCGGCAAGCCACGTTAACTTTTCGTCACTGGATTTTCATTCCTGTCATAGATTTCCAACAACTAAGATAGTTTGGGCGTTTATTTGATAAAACCCTTAATTTGGAATATATTTGAGAAACGTGAAATAGTTTGGAATATATTTGTGTTTGGCTAAAAATTACCTATCTCCACAAATGATTGGGAGTAATCTTAGAAGGAATTGCAATCGCAATGTCATGGAGGCTCGCAGCGCTGCCGGAGAAGGTGGAACAGTTTCAGCTGGCCCAGTAGATTGTCTGGGTATCCCAGGACTAGCATTTTTCCCACTCTTGCGGTTGCCACTCTTATTGGCGGGACTTCCAATTGCAGGCAAGGGGGTTGCAGCAGACTTACCACCCCCACGAGCAACTGTATTTATCTGTTGCTCTATGTTGCTCATCTGCTTGATCATTTCACTAGCAAAGCTACTACGCAAGTCATCAGAGCCTTGATCCACACATGGAAGGATCAGTTCAATCAGAGCTCGCTCCGTCAGATGCTGCTGACGCACAATTGACCCTTCACCAACTGAAAGGACTTGTCCTTTTCCAAAGTGGTTAAAGTCAGCCCCTACATCAACGACTTCTCCTTCTTCAAGGGCACCAGCTTCAGATTTTGGTCTCTCTATTTTAACACTTACGGGATTGCGATCAGTATGAACCCATCCCCATGGCTTCCAGTACTGAGGCTTAATGGACAGTTCTTCGATATCGGCAGCAATATTCATAACTTTCTGCCAAATTGATTTCTTACCATACAAAACTTCTGCACCTCTCAGCAACCATTTTGCTTGCGATAGCATTGAATCCTCTAGCGACTTCCCCAGTAGATGCACGGCTTCAGAGAATAAGGGAGCAGCATCGGGCCTCACCAGTAACCTGGTGAGGATAATTTGGACAAAGTTGCTCTCATTCTCAGAAGCTGTACTTTTATCAGGATGAGGTGAGAGAGATCTTATTGCGTCAGTAAAAGAGATCTCATTTTCCATAATCTTCTCGTTAACAGCCTGTTCATTTAGGAGGAGCCTAAGCTCAATCCACTGCCAATGAAATTTGGCAGGTTGCAGGTTATCCAAAACATGCACAAGCCTAACCATAAGCTTTCTTACATTTTCTGTACATTGTTTTTTTAACTCACCTTGACTAGAAATCCAATTCCCACCATCCAATTTAATCATAGATTCTGGCATTTTGCAATCTACGAGAGCATCTAGAAAAAGCCTAGAACGGAGAGGGACCAAGGCAGCAGCTTTCAAGTTGCTGTCCGTACCATTGGATTGTAGCATTGATACAAATTCTGAATCAAGGGTATCTGCTGCTATGAGATCATACATGCCATGAGTGTTACGGAAACATATCTCACGGAATGGAAAGTGCTTTAAGGCATCACTTATAGATACAGCCAATGACTGTGACAGCTGATGTGAATCTTCTCGTGTGCCAACACTAGCATCAAGAATAGGCTTCCATATCACAAATGCGAATATGGAATAGGCTGGCGGAAAAACCAAGTTCAGTGATAGCATTCGTTGCATTCTCGAGAGAGCTACAACTGAGGCTTCACCCAAGAGTTCCACAATAAGTCCATCACACACTGTTCTGCAGTTCCCTACAAGAACCCTGAACCAGATCACTGAAACTTCAATCAAGTTATCAATCTTTGAAACTCCCATAGTGCGTGCATTTCCATTCACATTGGTTTTCAGACTCCTTGCAAACTGCATTAGATCCAGCCCTTCTTTGATCCTAAATAGGGCGACCATTCTGTCAAGGCTAGCAACTCCCTGAAGAATTGCCCCAATAACAAGTGCAGAGACAGTTGTTATTCTTGCAGCTCTCCCAAGAGCTGCTTTATTGGAATAGCTTAATGTTTCATTAGGTAAATTTGCATTAAAATCAAGGGATTCAGAGGACATTTGAAACTGATTGCGAGGAGCCTTTCCAGGTGCCAGAGCTTGCATGAGAGAAGAAGAAGCTTCTGTTGCAAGAGCGACCTCAAAAACTCGGCTCTGACGTTCTCCAAGTGCTTCCTTCAATATACATAGGCAAGTGATGTGAACACGTAAAATGCGCCGAGCAAAATGTAAGGATCCAGAAGAAGGGACATTTAAGTGATTACTACTAGCAGATAAATCTGGAATTCTGGCAATTACTTGTCCAACATTATTAACAATTGCAGCAATGGCAGAAGATACCAGCGAAGGATCGCCTTCCTGAGCAGCCCCACCAGTTTGTTTCATGCAGTCAATCAATCCTACCACTATTTGGTGAGCTAAAGGATAGCCATCTTCCCACTTCTCCATACTTGGAATTTTATTTGTTGCAGTTCCATAAGGCTTTCTGTCTTTGCTGTAGAAGTACTGAAAAGCTTCATCCACATGTTTGTTAACTATTTCTTTCATGCTCAAACCAACTCTAGAAACTCGTGCTGCACCATTTATCTTTTGACGGAAATAATCATCATGATCTTCGATACCATTTGGGACACCAAGGGTAAAGCCAAAGTCCCCTTCTGAGGACCTTGCAGAGTCAATTTCAGAACTCTGTCGCTTATCACATGTGGCTTTGAAGGTCTTTTCCCATTCAACAACACTGGCAACATTGTTGTACTTCTTTAGGATGTCGCGAGCATAAACTAAGGCAGGAGGAGCAGAAACCCTGCCTTTGGATGCCAAAAATGTGGCAGCACGATGCATTGTAGCAGACAAAATCTCGGGAATAAGGCCAGCTGCAACAATTATACTTTCATAACTGAAACAGATAAGATATAGATGGGTGAGATAATATTATGAATCAACAACCAATCATTTCTGATTGAAATCATCAGGATGGCATTTGTATCAGGCATATCCACTAAACACAGCGATTTTATGAGTCAAAAAAATTATATGCAATGCTTTTGCAGATGTATATCAAATAAACAAATCAATACTTAAATCATTGAAAAAAAAAAAGCGGTTCTAGATGTTCCCTCAGCACCCAACTTAATATTTCAAAATATAACTACAAAATAAAATCTAAATCCTACAATGTAAATTTACCGAAAGTTTTTTAATACAACACACTCCTACTTTATGGAGAAAAGTCATGAAGCTATCCAAAAACCCTGTCAGAATAACAAACAGTTTCCTCTCCCATTATTTACACATGTGGAGGTCAGTTGTAGCTCTACTAGCACTACATAATGTTTTGGCTGCACGGACAAGAGAAGAGAAGAGAAAGAGGACTAGAATATTCTTCCAGTGAGCTTGAAAATTAATATCCAAATCTTAAATGCGAGGAGGGAAACAATGCTTCTAAATTTGACCAAATTAAAATCAACATGATTTGGCATCCCTTCCCTTTCGTATACTCCAAGTCTCCAAGTGACACAAACGGTGGAGTCCGCATTAATAAAACCATGCCAAATTACATGAATTTCCAGAAAACTTCAATTGAAGAGCATACCATGAGCTTCCTGTAGTGTCTAAGTATTAAAAGTTACTTTCCTGGCGCAGAGACTTGAGGGGAAAAAAATAATTACTTCGCTACTCTAAATAAACTTACAACCAGGGTCCAATACATGTTATTCAGAATTATATCAAACTTAGTTTGTATATAAAATTGTGCAATAACATTTTCATAGACAAGTGTGAAAAATTTAAAGAAGAACCAAAAAATATTTTAGCGAGGGACAGACAAGCAAAGAAGCAATATCCACATATGAGATGAAAGGTGAGCTGAGACGGAAATTAAGAGCATACCTTCGGATCGATGACAGAAGAAATGCCTCACCAAAATTGTAGACATTGTTATCCACAATCCTAGGAAGCATCATGGTGCTCCTGCTGGGGATGGCAGAAGCAGGATTATTAGGAATTTTTGGTAACAACCAAAGAAGAAACCTCGTTGCTGTGATGTATTCACGGCAAGCATCCAAAAAGTATAAAATTGCTGACAATTCATCTTCGCCAAGCCTCCAGTGTTGAGAGCTTTGACCATCATTAGCAGGAAATGACCTACCATATTGACCAGCCTTAGGTGCGGTCCTTTCAGCTTCTTCAATTAGGTTCTTAACAAAAGATACCAACCATACAGTCAGTTTCCTCTTCTCCACAAATCGCATCTGCTTCAGAAGCTTTCCGATCGAAGCAATATCTCCAGAAGAGGGTTTTCTGACCACATCTACTGATTTACTTATATCATCCAAAACACTTCTATGGTGAGGGCACCCTATCCTACTTTCACATACATGGCTCGTAGATGCTCCTTGGCTACCTTCAATTCGAGCAGCAGCTAATTGCGCAAGACTCTGAGTTTTCCGGACAGATTTTTGCCTACTCCTTGAGGTCTGCTTGGCAGGCTTAGGAGGTGGTTCTGCTTTATACGACTCAATATACTGGAGCCCCTTTTTTATCCACCATATTTCTTCATCATCTACTGGATTTGACTGCAGGAGTGAGCTCGTTTCTTCACCTATTTTCTGTCTCTTGACTCTTTTACATTCTTCACATCCTGATGTTTCTTCAAAGCAATCGCTTCTATTATAGACCCCACCAGGCCTCTTATTATTCACTTGAGATTCATCAAGTCCAGAATCAACTGATGAAGGATTAGGAAACTGTAGTAGTGCAGAAATCAAATTTTTTAGCTCCTCAAGCTTGATATCCGTATCACGATCTGTTGATTTAGAAGTTGCCTGAAAATACCACTGATCAACAGAAGATGGAGAACTGCTTCCATTTTCAGACATTTGATGATACTTTTTCTTCTTAGCCCCATTTCTTGTACTAGGAGTAAATTTATTTAGTCCTAACAACCCATCAAGTAGCAGCCGGCGTTCATTTGAGTAGACACTGATTGCTTCCAAAAGAATTGATTGTTCAGAAAGCTGGGCTTCCTCCATAGCATCATGAATGTAGGGAGCAGGCAATTGCTTCAAGAGTTTGTAATGTCTTTTCCTCTTTTCCAGGTTAACCATTGGTCCAGTGCCATCAATGATTCCGCTTACAATCAGCTGTCTGCAATATGCCAGAGGGTTAAAAATACCAGATCGCATCAACTCCCTCATTAGAAGTTGCTGTCGGGTGAAACCTTCCCTGTTATGCACCTCATGTTGATCAACCCAACATACAATAACGTCATGCAAAGGGCCTGGGCTCTCAAAAATATCTGAAATACCTCTGTTTTTCTGGTTTGAACGGTAGAAAGTACTCATCTTCAGCTTTAAAAGGCGTACTGCTATAAATATATGAGAGAAATCCCTTTTACCAGTGAACTTCAGACCATGAGGAGGTGCTGCACGAAAATCCCGGAATTCACTCGTGGCCCACTCACAAATGAGAAAAATGCTGCAAAGTGATGATGATTTCACCATACTGATGTGCTTAAGTGAGGTAAGTAAACAGGGGCAAACTTCAGCACTCCAATATTCAGCATAAACCTCATCCCAATTGTTTTCTAAGAGCAAGCTGAAAGAAACTTCGACATCCCCATGCATAAGAGCTTCATCCAGCACCTTCAAGGCTTTTGCTACATTATGACCAGGATGATAGGGTTTGGCTGCTCTAGATAGAGTCTCTGAACGTTTTTGAATTGACGACACAACACTTTGCAAGGAAAAGGAGTCAGCTTGAGCATCATGGTTTCTATCCCTAAGTACTCCAGATACTTCAATTTGACCAAACTTCACCTTCTTGGCATCCTCAGCCATTTTGGATAAGAAACTCCCATCGTTTAACATGTGAGTTACCACACATGTTGGCAAGGGAAAACAATCCAAAGCCACAAAAGTATCAGGTACAGCTAGTACTAAATAGCGAAGCATCTCAACAACAGCAGCAGCAGTATATGCACGCCGGGAATTATTTACAAGATCAGAACCACCAGGAGAGGGCTCTTGTATGAACCGAACAGCAATCCCCACCAGTGTCCGTACATATGTTTGAGATGAAACAACAGTTTCTATGACACCATATATAATGGGCAATAGCAACTGGAGGACACTGAGCAATTCTTTTTCCTGCAGTGATGTGATTTCATAGGTTGGAACATGAACAGAACAAAATAATCAGAATGATTTATACATATCAATTCTCTTGCATCCAGAAGATAAAGAAGATAAAATCAGTACCTGGAGCTGATTAAGTACCCAATCAATAATGAGAAATGGAATGACCAGTCCTTCAGCATGGTGCCAATGAATAAGCCTCACCACATACCACCATTTAGTATATAGAGAAGGTTCCCCACCGTCTACAGACGAAAACAGGTCACCCTTTTGCTGCAGTGTACCAGAAAAAATCATTTGTGAAGACCGATCTCGCGCATAGAACGCTGAATGAGTATTGTTTCTTGTAATAAATTCATCCAACAGATACTGCAAGTACTCTATAATATCTCTTGTCCATTGTTCTGAACGAGGAACTTGAGTTTTGTCATGGTACCCGGATGATGAATTAGAAGAGTTTATACGAACCTGAAAGAGAAGATAATATCACAAATCGCAAAACTTGAGGTTAGCAAGACAGTTACGGAAAAGCCATGCAATAGTTGTTCTCTTAGTTGGACATCCATACCTGATTAAGATAAGTTACTTTGACGAACCATGTTGCTCTCAACAATGGAACGTTATTTCTAATTAGAACTTCAAAAAGAGATTTCCTCCGATAACCATGAGGTACATTGTCAGCCAATGACCGCAATCTTTTATGTGGTTGGGATAAGCCCTGGAAAGAAGCTCAAAATAATTCAATAATATGATATTTTTATAATGATTAAAAGCAATATGATTACACTAATGACCATCAAATGCCATCAAGAAAATCCCAGACAAGGAGACAGATTGCATTCGCTTCATACTACTCAAGTAAAGAAAGACAGCCTTAACAGTAAATATGAGCTGCTTGAGAATGGTATTAATCAAGTTGTTCAATCAATGACGGCACAGTATTTATTAAGTCCTACATCATATACAGAAATGTAGGTCCATTAGCAAACTGGAAAATCTAGTTTTATGGATCTACCAATCTCATGCTCAAAACAACGGATGGAAAGTTATTGCAATTGATAGGGCAGATTACCATCAGCTAGCACTAAAAACTGCTTCAACTTTGTACAGAAACACAAGTTTTCAACTCATTAATAATATGAATATCCAATCTAGTGAAAATAAAGAAATCAAATTTTCTTTGTGCACAAAATTTGGAAAATAAGAAAAAGGATGAAGAAAATAACTTCAGCTGTTCAGCTGCAAAAAATATTTTTAAGAAGTTGAACTCAAGTGAAACTGAAAATTGCTGGCGCAAACCAACTTTCCTCAACAAAAGCAAAGAGAAGAAGGATTTGGTTATCTTTCCTTCTCTGACATGCTCATCACTTACCCCTTCCTAAATGGTTGCCTTAGACAAGAAAACAAACCCAAGAGTATTCTAGCATTATCCCTCATACTGCAAATGGTTTTATGATTTACACACATGAGAGCTAGAAAGAACAAAATGTGCACAAAGTTCCCACTTGTCAATCAAGCCCAAAGTTGGAATCCAGAAAAGTTCAGCATAATTGTGATTTCAACATTGATGAGCAATTATGAACGCTGATGAATCCATCTTATGTAAATGCTATGTTGCCCGAATGTAAATATCCAAGGATGTTATTTTAGTCAGAGATATGGCACACATACAACTACTTAGTATCAGTTATCAAACGTGCCAAACTTCACAAACCAAATGGGAGTGTTTTCTTTTATTAAAAAAAAAAATATGAATGACCTACAGGACTTGAAAGCAATTCACAGCATGAAGGATGAATTCTTGAAGTGGAGTAAAAATTTCATGAAATTTGCATTGTGAAAAGACATGCCTCAATCCACTTCCTCTTGAAGTCTTCTCCACATGGTCTTTGGTCAGGGAAGATACCAGCCTTGGTCAATAGTGTACCAGAAAGAGGTACTCCGTAAACTTGACCAGCCTGCATATGAGGATGCACATTAACAACAATGTTGCTTGTTATCAGCATACATAAGGAATCAAACAATACAAATTCATGTCTATTGCAACCAAAAAAAATCACGAAATTGATCTATTTGCAAACAAATGGATAGCATTTCTATTATCCCCTTTCTAGGATGAGCAAGGAAAAAAATTGAGCACCTTTCGCTTTTGCGCGCGGGACTCGTTAATTGCTCTATGACATTTTCTGATTGCCTGCAAGTGAATTCAAAATTCCACTTATATGTTTCATTTTCAAAAAGGAAATATTAGTGAGTCTACTGATAGCAAGGACAGGTTGCTAGTCTATATTTTTGCTCACCTCTTTGCACTTGACAATGGTGGGATTGTTGAAAAACTGAACTTGAGATAAGACAATCTCTCTGGATTCCTGAATTTAATTTTGATCATTCAATGAAATGTAAGTACATATATAGAAAAATGATAAGAGAATCTTACGCCATGAATATTAAAATGAGGAAAAGTAAAGCCTACCTCAAGACCTTCAACAGTCTCTCTGTAACCAGATTGCACATAATCCCGGGTAAGCGTCTCCTCAGGGCAATTAGGAGTCTGAGGGTGGAAGTCTGGTGGCCCAAGTCTGTGACCACAGAATATAGTATAGTTAAGAAAAAAGTGAGAAGTAGGAAACTGGAAATGTGAATGAGACATTGCGACCAAGTATGCAAACAATGGAGGAAAGAGACTAAATAACAAGGACCTATTAAGTTCACCAAGTGAAAAGGTTGGCTAAATATTAGAAATTAATTGGTGATAATCAACTAACCTGGAATTCAGGGGTTCCTTGTCACACCTCAATTTGTACGGGGCTGGCTGCGCAGAGCGTCTGCAAGAGAAAATGAGATAAATACACCAGTTAAGGCTCACATTCATTAAAAACAAGATAAACACAGAGAATATTAGGAGGAAAAGATGAAACTACTAAGTTAAATCTAATTTCATAACTTTCATGTGGTAATTTGGAAAGGAAAAAGAAAATAATACTATGCAAAATTAAATCCCAAATCAGCAATTCTGAATCCATAACTGAGTAAATGGCAAATTAATCCTTCTATATAACACTAATATTTTGGCAGACTGAAAACCTAACAAAATAGTATGCTAATAAACATCTCATTGCCCCCTCAACAATCTAGCATTAATTTACTTCCATTAAATTTAACTCTGTTTACATACAAGTAAAACAATTTATTTCATTTTTTTAATTTTTGGAAAGTTGTCAAATTAATCAAATCTTCCATGTTATTTCATCTAAATTTAATCAATAATAATCTTAAAGCAGATAAAGGATTTATCATTAACAAGTTGAATAGTGAATGAAAAGGTGTCTCCTTCGTTACAATATCATTTGAAGAAAAATTAAAACTTACTAAGTATGAAGAGAACTACCGGCTCAACTTTAATAGATTACAATGCTAATACTTCAGGAGGAAGATGACTCTAGAGAACATACTGAAATTTCATTACTGAAAGAAAAAATGCCTGCTTCGGTCCCATATTCATACAGGGACCCCGTGGAGTTTCACATGCATCTATGATAGACATGATTACCTTGAATTTAGTGAGAAGTTAGGAGGCAGAGTGGATGGGTCAGCACGGGATCCATCCCTTGACTGTATTCCAGAAATTCCACTGTTATTAACTGCACTAGTGCAGCTGCCAGCATGATACCTTTGCATCTCTTCCAACAATCATCTGCATGCTGCCACCAGCATTGAGCAGCAAGAAGAAATGTATGCTTGCAAATCCACCACAGCAATTTATTCAGAAATTGCCATAATCCATGTAATAACCAATGCAGTTCTACAGGCACAGTAGATCAAGTAAATAGGAGAACTTTCATGTGACATTAACAATTAACGAAGTATAATTAAAAAAAGTCACATTGTTGAGCAGAAACCAGCTTAGCACTCTTTAGAAACATGAATACCATACTTAGAGGTACTTGACAGTCCTGGAGCATCAAGAAGAGAAGCAAAATATGGCTCAAGGCATGACAACATGGAAACTGTATATCGTTCAGAAATATTGTAGAAAGAATATATAAGTCATAACAAAAATAGGTAAATTAGGAGATGTGATTAAATGTAAACTATTAAACTAAAGGGTAAAAAGAAAAGAAAATTAAAACTAATTAACAACCAAAACAATTATATGAAATGGACGAATGCTGTCTAAAGGCCCTTTTTATGTTTGACGCATAAATAGAACGACATATAGGAATATTATCATAGATAAAAAGATAGTTTTCATAAAAATGCATTCCTAAATTACGAATTTAGCCCAAGAGAAAGTGAGGTTCTCTCGGGATATGTAATCTGACCTGTATCCTTAGGAACAGCGATAAATGCTTCACACCATGAAAGACTGTCCAATCAGCATAGTACATTCATGGATCCTAGCTATAACAAGACAAAAAAAAGTATATCTCTTCCTCAACAGACCAGTCTTATAAATGATTGCATGAATTATAACGCGTGGTTGCATTCCTAATGTTAATTTAATTGCTTTTGTAAACTACAAATTTGCTCAGGTACAAAAGAGAATAAAATCATTCTATAACTGACTAGAAGAAGCCTGATGTAAAATAAACACCCTATCTCAATCGCACTAATCCAAGTTCATACATTATATCCCTCGTTTTAGATTCCCCACCCCCCAGAAATAAACAAACACAAAAGCCAACTAAATCCCTTCTCATGATTATTCAACTTCAATACTATCAAACAATAATTCAAGAACTTCGCATCAGCAGCTTCAACATATCAATACTCAATTAAACCAATAGCTCATACACCTAATATTTGCACTGAGTCAACACTCATCTAAACTAGCAAATAGCTCAAATGAGCAATGAATAGCCAATGATGCAACGAACCTAATACACAATTTGAAAGACCAATAACTTGTACGTCCCAAAAGTGAATGAAATATAAAAAAACAAAAAAAAACAAATCGTACCTGAGAAACAAGGTTAGAATCCTGTGACTAATCGAATTCGAAAATCGAGCCAGCGACGATTGCCAAGTATTGGGAGTTGAGGACTTGAACTAGGGTTCAAAAGAGCAAAGAAACAAAAACTAGGGTTTTTCACATCAAACTTAAATCACGGTCTGAAGAGAGAGAAATCGTGCAAATAGATGGGAACATGAGATTTCAAGTGTCGATAACAGGAGGTTTACTACCCGATTAGGGATTTGAAAACGTGTTGGAGGAATCAAATTCAGGGTGATTCTAGATTACGTAGTTGTTTTATTGTATCTGTATGTATCGTTGTATCTATAGGTTGCAAGATACTTAGAGAGAGTTTAGAGAGAGATAGGAACTGAGTTTTTAGTACTTTTTAGATAGAGAAAACGGAAGTAAAATTTTTCGCCCATAATAAACTTCCTTTATTCACTTTTTCACCCCAAAATAAATAATTAACGCCAAAACTCCTCATCTCAGACTCTTCACTATGATGATTATTTTCAAATTAAAATTAATTATTAATCATATCACATTGCAACCTCTAATTCTAATTTCAGCTAGTAAAATTTACATTGGACTTATTTTACAAAATTAATACAATCACATTTTTAATACAAATTTTGTCGAGGTCGACGTCAACCTCGACCTCAACTGTTTGAGCATGCATATTTATCTTTGAGGTCGAGCATTAATGTTTCAAAACAATACATACATACACTTCTTTAATACACAACACCGACCCCGAGGACAATCTTATCCGCATAATCAATATTATAATTATGGGGCTTGAAACATATATTTGTGTTTCTCAGGGTGTAAAGTGCAAAACACCAATCCCATGTACCGTGATTGGTCGTGTGTGCTGCGGGTTGACTTCTTAAATTTGGTTGCTTCTTGTTGCACAAATTGTCTTTTTTTTTTCAAATCCAAAGATGTTAGTAAATAATTACTCTCTAATTCTGCAAACAAATTTGTTTGCTGCTTTTTAGTTTAATAGTTTTTCATTTATACAAATTGGGGTTGACTTGTTAGTTTGGTTGCTGACTTGGGCCCTTTTTTTTTTCTTTGGCAAATTCAGTTAACAACTACATCATGATATCGTAGTAAAAATAACAGACATATCGAGTTAAAGTTACATATCGAGTTAGAGTTATTTGTTTGATACTTTCCTAATAGTCAATTGCTTCCAATCTGTATCCCTTTTCGTAAATTTTGTCTTATATCGAGCTCGTTGTCTCCAAAATCAAAATGCGTATGCTATTACACATTTTTCTCTCTCTCTCTTTT
>AYJT01037895.1:0-14636 GCA_001278415.1 Ocimum tenuiflorum
CATTTCTTGGCATGTAATAGATGAGGAGGGACCACATATGGTGGTGTGATAAATAATATTGTATCTGTTAGGAAATCTTACGAGACCAACAACAAAAAAACATACGAAATACACGAGAATTGGTTACCCAATTCATCATTTAATGATTACGTCAAGAGATACTACCAAATTAGTATATTTAACTAAAGATATTATAACGGCTCAAAATAGGGATACCGATAAGCGCTCCGGTAAGAATAATAAATTAATTACAATACGAGCTATTTGTAAAAGAAAAAAGCCAAGCCCTGAATATAATCTCTTTGGAATCTCCCTGGTATATCCAACTCACATAATCTAGGGTTTCATAACTTTGTAATAACCGTCTTATATAATTAGGTTCCACATCCCAACGACATCGAAATGCTTATTAAAAATATTAGATGTCCAAACACGAAATTATGTGGCACACAGGGTTAGTTGACTCCATTCCATGGCTTGTCAAAATTTTTGTCAATAGTGGTATCCGTTAGGGAGCCCTTATAAAGAAACCTTGTCATTTTAGTCTTGCAATTGACCAAAAGTTTTCTTAGTGAGATATGTGTACATGAGCTTGCGACTCTCAGCCTCTGTATTCATGGTAGCAAGCGTTGGTGTTTATTAGAATAAAGTAGAAATATGTTTTAAAATCGAAAGTGTATTTTATTGAGTTAATGAAGTAGATACATTTTGGACCTATTTATGCACTAGCGTAGCTAACAACTTGTAAACAAATTTAAAGCTAGGTAAAATAAACTAATCTTCTGTTATGCATCCGTGCAATCTAATTAAATTGTTAAATGCTCGAATCCACCTTGTTTACACAAGAGCAAGATTTTGTAATGAACGAAAAAGTGTGATCCATACACAAGGACTTTGAGTTGATATTGAGTGCGATCAATCTCATAATGTACACCCAGTTGAATGTTTTTGGTGCGAGCATGAAAGATAGGATAAAAGCCAATCCTATTGCTTGTGTTATCACACCAAAGTTTCTAAACCAAGTTTTGAACCCAAATACGATTAGCAAGGGGTTGGTATTCCGATATGATAAGAACCTTGTTACTTAATTGAAAATGTATAACCACGATGTATGTTATCGATTGGTGGGAAGCTAGCCCAACGAAGAAGAAAAATAAGTGAATGGAAGTTGTTTGTTTAGTTTGGATATTGAACCCTGCAACTGCAAGCAATGATGATCAATGGAAGAGTGAAGTGATTAATTTGTTGATGATTTCTTCTCCAAACAACTAAACCCCACATTTACATACCCTATGACACAACAAACCACAAAGCTCATCATACAATTCAAAAAGCTCTAACAAGTTTGCAAACATGTGTTGCTTTGAGCTTATCAACAAACCCTTGAGGTTGACTCCTACTCGATGATGTTAATCTTAATTTGTTACATGGACCAATGTCTAATAGATTTAAGAGTTTTTTCAGATCATGGACCTGTCTTCTTCAAATAGACTTCAGTTAAGAGTATATAAAACCAGGATTAAATTGTGTACACAACCATCAAACTGAATCTCATGTTTTTTTTTCTTCTTTTTTTTTGAGTTGGGGGAGGTGGGGATGGAACCGCAGACCTCTCTTCTGGGAGAGCATTCACACATTGTCTTATGTCCACCACCGAACTGTTCTGAAGGGACAAGTCTCGTGTTTCAATAACAATTGGATGATTCTTTAACAAGGACGAGCAAATTAATGATCAAAGTCAACAAAAACAAGTTAAGTTACATCATACATGTGAGAATGAAAACCACGTTTCTTTACAAACCAAAACACCTATGTGCACAAAAAATAAAACATGTGGATTCTGCACACCCCAAATGCACAGAAAGCCATCTCAATTATTCTTAGGATCATACATTCACAAACCTTGATGATCTTCTATTAAGAGGTTAGACCCCGCTGAACCTGCAATATAAACGGGTTTATGCCATCAACACACAACTACACGCCGTACCTTTACATCACTCTAACCCTAGTAAGAAATCCTAACCGTCTCCGAGCTTTATTCAGTTATGTCGAAGGTGGACCTTCATCCAGTTATATGAGAGTAACCATGTCAAGATAATATCACCATCTACTTCATGTTTGTTCAGTCGTCAGCCTCAATGGCTTCGCATTCCATTTGGAGAGCTGCAGATTCGCTCTCACAATTGTCATCAGCAAAGCTCAGAACTGTCTCGTCAACCAGTTCAGAGAAAATGGTCTCCCCCATCTCAGAAACAATGAGCTCAATATCTGATTGGATGTTCATCCATTTTCTGGATCTTGCCAAGTCTGCTTTAACAAGCTGCTCTAGAGAATGAGGCTGTGGAAGCTGAAACATATGCCACTCGACACGTTGCCATATTTCTTGGATCAGATCCATACCTTTTGGAGCTGGTTTGATGTTCTTCTTGCCGTGCGATATCCCAGAAAAGCATCCGAAGTATATCTCACACACCTCTTCTAAAGCATCATTAGCACAGTCAAAGAACAGTTTTTGATCATGACGAGGTCGACTAGAGAATAGCTCCACTTCATCAAATAAAGACGAGTCAAGAATTTCATTCGTAGAAATCCATCTTACAAGAAATTCGTCCCAGTTTAAACCTGAACCCAGCAGCACAGCTTCCACATATTCGAATGCAGTTTCCTCATCCTCAAGGGAAATTCTTGTACAAATTCCTTGTTCACTAGCAGGAGATTGTTCTTCGAAATGGATATGCCGTGGTTGTATTTCGTTTTCAACTAAATATCATAAACAGTGATATTTCAGTTTGAAATATAGATACAAAATTCCAAGATCATCAGGAAAAAAAATGGAGACTGTTGCTGTTCTTTATCAACAATCTAACCTGGTTGTGATATGGTGCTGGCAGGACTGATATCATCATCTGTGAATAATGGCTCAAGAACAGATATTGGGCTGGGTCGCTCCATTTTTTCTATATCGCAGTCAGAATCTTCAGTTTTGCTGCTTATGGGACAGCGTGGAGGGGACTCTGCTGGTGAAGATAGTAATTGATTTTCACCGGATAAAGGCTGAATTAGAAAGAGTAGAAAACATGTCAACTTGAAGTGAAAACACAACAAAAAGAATTAACACATGCTTGTATTTATCTTCTTATCAAGAACAAATGATGAAGAATCACCAATTCAAGGAATGGAGAAGATTCCTCCAATATCAGAGAAGAAACTTGTGTATTGTCTACTTCTCTAGTGTCTTCTTTGTCGATATCTCCACCAATCAAATCACTAGTTGAGTCAGAACCAGTAATCATCTTTTCCTCTTCCTGATATTCTGATTCAGTTGTCTCTTCAACGTCCACAACTATCGCAGGTGAGCTTAGAACTGTAGCTTAAGGAAAAAAAAGTAAGTGTTATCAAATATTTTCCGACTACAAAACTAGCTTTATAGCACGGTGAAATTTACCTTCACCTAAAGTATCTTCCTTAATAGATTCAATTTCTATGGAATGTTCTTGATCAACTCTGAATGAGATAGTATCATTCCTATCTGGAGACATTTTTTTGTCTTCAGAGTTGGCACTAGTGCTGCCTAGTTGACTCTCCGATTGTTGCTTTCTTGGACTTAGATGATTGCTATTGTTTTCTTGCAAAGGACCACTCAAATCATTCTTAACTATAGCACGTGGAGACAATCTGATCTGAGTAGTTATAAAAATATCATCACCATATTTTCTGGGGCTGCTGCAACAAGAGGAACCATTATACTCAGGAAGGGAGAGGATCCTACCAAGAGACTTTGGCAACTGGCGAGTAACAGAATCTGGGTTTTCGCCTCCAGTCTTGAGCATCTCAGAGAGATGTTTCTTAGCCTCAATGTTGATGTTAGATCCCCCTAGTCTTGAATATTGGCTAGTGTCATTAACTGCTACCGAACCACTGTCCTTTAGCTTTCCAACTGGTTCACCCTTCTTAAAGCTCGGCGAAGATGTTAAAAATCTTTCAATATAGAAATGGTTTCTATTTGGAGAGCTCCAGCCAAAACTTTCTCCAGAACTACCTTTCTCACCATTGTTGCTATTTTGGTGCTTTGGACTATATTTGAGATTGTGTCTATCAGGAGAGACACCTTGCCGTTCCTTTCCAATCGCCTGCCTAAGTTTTCTTTTAATTTCCGTAAAAGAGAACTGAGACGTATTTCTATCATTGCGCACCTCATCTAACATGTCAGGAGACTGCAACCGAAAACTGCTAACTTTGGTATCAGTTTGAGGGCTGTGTGCCCCTACTTGCCCAGGTTTCAATATGAAAATTTTATTGTGAGACTGAGCATCTTTTTCCCCTCCCAAGGGGTAGCTATCCAGAGATTTGGTCCTTCTACGGAAGAAATTTCGATGTTTACGGCTACTTGATTCATCAGATTTTAAGTTTCCTTGCTTATCCTCAGACAAATTGGATACTAGCGACGAATTGGGCGCTTGATCACAGGCTAACCGAGCATCCTCTAGATTCTGTACATGTTTAACCAGTTTAGAGTTGGGATCCCTTAGTAGCTTCAACAACACGCCTTTGTTTAAACTTAATGTTTTCAGAGCCTCCATGAACTCTTTGGAGCAAACACGATTCCCATCTTCCCCAAAACGATTACTGCAGCTCAGCCTCTGCTCCGTAAGCAGTTTAACTGCTGCAACCAACTTATCTTCAGCAACTGTAATAGCCTGACCAGACGGTATAACAAGATCACCATGAATATCGCTCTTCAACTCTTCCATTATCAGTTCAATATCAAGATTGTCTAAAAGCCTTTGCTCTGGGACTTGGTTACAAATTTCAGGCATCAACTCTTCTGCCACACCCAGCTCAGCGACATCGAGATCACTAGACTTAATGTGGCTTCTGCTTCTTTTCTTTCGACGCTTCTTCAGATGATTCCCATCATTTGAGTTGCTTTGTTCGTTATGCTTCTCCGACCCCTGCTCATTAAACATCTCTTCTTCCATGAGCTCCTTCACGCTCGTTTTGGCAACATCAAGCATGTGAATTTTACTTTCTTCAGCGTCCTGTTTTATCAAGATTATTAACAAGACATAAAACATATACCCAAAATTACAAGCCAGACATTGTAACGAGCCACGTACCACTATGCTTTCGCATCCAATTGGGTCCAGTATTACGGTTTGGTTACTTGAATGTTCATCACCTGCGTAATGAAAAAGGGGCTAATAACCTTAAATCCAAAAACGGATTTATCAAACATCATGCTTTCTCTCAGTGTACAACTATTACCAGCAACTTGCTTGTCCACACGACTTCTATCTGAAAGCAATCGTTTGGTAGATCGACCATGACGGAAATCAAATATGCTAATTAACCCCCACATACAACCTGCTTGGCCTCTCCCATGTCTCAAAGGGCGCCTCTGTGATCTCTTGGCCATAATGAGTTGTCCCCAGCTTTCACTACTTCGCATTCATCTACTCATTCTCGTCTAACTGCAAGCTTAGCCAAACGGAAACCAATTTACTACTAAAAACGATATCGAAAAATGCTTCATTGTAAAGAATATCTCAAGCATCTAACAGAGGAAGCACGACATGATCAGTTGAGCATTCAAATACTAGACTTAAGATAATTAAGCCAAAAAAGAGGAGACTTCCACAAGAATACAATCGAAATTGCACAAACAAAAACAAATCTAATCCAAAATATTCAATTTCAGAAAGAATAACAATGTTTCATGAATAAACCAAGCCATAGGTCGATGCAAATTCTACAATAGAACACACGTTCGAAGAATAACGAACACATGCAATCTCCAAAATGCTCTTTAACAAAAGCATATGTCGTATATAAGAAGAAGAATAGACGGATGTATAAAAAAACTATATTTCGGCATCGAAAACAAGATTTGCTTAAATTTAAAGGGAAAAAAATAAAGCAACCAAAATTAAAGAAACATGATATTTAATCGAATAACCTTCTTTCATAATTAAAAAGAAGAAGAAGAAGAAGAAGAATGCATATGGATTTATTACCTGAAACAAGATATGAACATGCAGCCAAATACGATATCGGAAGAATCTATGAAACAACTGTTATCTGAGTTAACTAAATTCCCCAAATCACTGTAGCCGTCTCAGCTTAGCAAGGGATCCACTTTATTTTTTTTAATCCCTTTTTCTTTTTTATCTTGTCTCACTACAAGCAAGCTTGGAAAAGGGAAACTGTTTATGATAATGGCAATGACCTTCCCTCCAACGAAACAATTAGGACCAGAAATTCTGCTAAGCCAGAAATCAAATTCCAATTCTTTTTGGGAATCTTACAGCCTCTTCAAAGATTCGAAAAAAGTCATCTATCCTTCCCTTCAAGGTAAAACTAAACAATTTCACACGACTGCTCAATCAATCAAAGCAAAGATTTTGCATTTACAAAAGATATTAGGAAAAATAACCCACAGAATTCCCCACAACTCACAGCTCCGAAATAAAAGTCAGTCAAAAATATTTTCACACAAAATTCCGAATAACCAAAGATGGGATTTTTCAATAAGAGGAGAACAAAATCAAGAAAACCCACAAAAGGGAGTGTATTTATTATTAAAAAAAAAGGCCTTGTTTACACTATCCCAAAGACCCAGAAACAAAAATCCTATCTTTGACAGATATTTACAAAGATTGAAGTGGGAGAGAAGAAAAGCAGATGAAAATGAAGAAAACTGAATGGGTTTATGATGGATGGATGGGTTGGACGAGTATCAAATTCGACACCGACCAAAAAGAGAGAGAGAGAGGATCTCCCACCCACTTATTAAGAAATTGGAACCAAAGCCATTAAAGACTGTTACGCAGATATAAAAGAAAGAAAAAGAAACAATACAAAGGTTGGAAAGTGCAAGTAGTAGTGTGCGCGCGCGCGCAGAGAGAGAGAGGGACATTTGCGCTGATGGCGATGTAATGCCCTGGGTCCCATTTCATCAAATTATAATTAGATTTTTCTTTTTCTTTTACAAGAGTATACTTTATTATTTATTTATTTTAGCAGTATCAATTTCTCCAGATTAATTTCGATATTGGATAGACAAATATACACACTATAACTAATTATTTATTTTGCTTTATTAATAATACAATAAAGTAAACAGACTTCTGCATACTTAAAATCACAAATTTGGAAAAAATATCTCTAACGTATTTTCGTTCGGGAATCACGTTTCCAAATTAAGTAATGGATAATTATGATTTCCTTTGATAACTTTTTCACGAATTGTTTATCACACATTTCCTGTTTACTTGTATAAACAAAGAAGATGGCATGCTTGATTATTTGTTGAAAGATCAACTAAAAAATTAATTGTTGGAAGATTTATGCTTTTGCAATATTATTTCATGATGAATTCCAAGTTGGATAAGTTTTTTTATGTGAAATTGCTATTTGGAATTGAATTGCTCACTGAATACAATATTGCACATAGATAGAGCCTCTAAAAAAAATATTGTACATAGAGAGATAGGTTGGACAAAGTTAAAGGATTGAGGAAAAAAAAGGACATCATTTTGTTCTTTAATTGCAGGAATTAATTAAAATAATTCATGTCATTTTATGTTTGTACATGCTACAAAAATGTGAATCACAGCTTCCATAGTGACGATTTTTATCAGCCAAATTATAGTAAAAGAAAATATATAAGCATGGTTAACAAATATTATCATAATCCGATTTTTTATAGAGAATGACACAAAAAGATGTTAGTGTAGAAAGTATATTTGTATACTTTATTAATCAATTACAAAGGAAGCATGTGCATATCTATATGGTTATGTTATTGTAGTCTAATAAATATAAATTAATTTGGACGAGAACGCATAATTTTTACAAGGATATATAGCTTTTCTATTTGAAATCAAGATACGGTTTTTGAATAAGTATAGTCATATAATAAATACACTATTATGCACTTAACTCAAATCATCCTATTAATTGCGTTACAATAATCGTCTTCCTATATTAATACCTACAAATTATACATCTACGTCTGATCTGTACATCAGTACATGCTATGTTGCTATAGTAGTGCATTTGAGAATTCATTTTTTTCATTTATTCAGGTACCCATCTTATATATTTCTATTTAATGTAATTTACGAAACACAACTTGTAACAAAAAGACAGTGCAGTCTCTCAATAGACATAGAAAAACACAAAGAACTGTTAAATGTTTTCTTGTTGTTTGATTCAGATTCCATTTTTGGAGGATAGTAGGATTTCAGTCATTCATGAAAATTGGAAGCTTGCGTTGAAAATTGAAATGGAGTATACCCAGCTACTGTCTACTGATACTTATTGTGCTTTTGTTTTGCAATTACAATAAATAGGGCAGTTTTCATTTGTACGAGACTAAATCATCAAATCTAACGTTACGTTAAAAATAAAATTTTTTATACTATAGAACATAATATTAATTAATCTCCTCAATTTATTAAATAGCTTATATAAATTGCTTGTATTCAAGCCCATGCAAATATTTTCCAAGGAAAGTTTTGATGATATGATTTAATAGATAGATAATAGGTATATAGTAAATTTAATTCACCTCTAGAAGGTAGCTTAGTAGATATTCTTCCCGCCACTTAAAAAACTTTTAAATTTAATTCAAAATTCACCCAAATTAATTTTAATTTAAACAGATCAAATATAACTCTTTGCATTTCTTCGGTATCAGAAATCTGATAGAGATTCCAATGTGTTGACATGAAACTCAAAATTAAAATAATAATTATGTTGAAATTTCAAACTTCTAAAGGTAATGTGAATTATTTCCTAATCTAACGTTGAATATTTTCTAAAATTCAAATCTGACTTGATATAAATATTTTTTTAAACATACTCAAATTAAATACATAAAATCTAACTCCATTCATTTTACAATGCTAAAATTTCCAAAATTCAGCTGGATGATATGCAAATTTATAAAGGATGTTATGTGAAAATAAAAAATAATATGAGGAACCGTAGTGATATCTGAATGATTTCACGATTTCTCCCTATCTTATCCTAAATAGGCCTACAAGAATACTTGTATTGATTTCGTTAGGTCTACCTCCCACTATTACCACTTTTACGGTTCTACTTTGATGCCGTTGATAGTGTCATCGTGGTTAGTTGAACCTTAAATCCAGACTTTAAAAACCTCTTCATGGATCCTAAGCAGCAATTGTTGCTAACTATTTCAGTGCATGACGATTTGGAGCTCTACTTGGGAGATGTTAGTCTTGGATGAATCATCTTATAGGCAAGAAACTGAGTTATTCTTCTTTAAGGACCCCACACCCTTCAAGTGTTTCTCAAAACTATTCATATTATATACTGTATTCACCAAAAAAGCGGGCAAACAATTTATACACAAGAAATTAAACTTCTTCCGACAATGAAGTGCCTATACTCCATGTGGTCAAATTCAACAATATTTTATTGCAAATCTCTTTTTCACTTTTGAGCGATATTTTATTGCAAATCTTTGAAATCGTAGTTGTCGAATTTCTCTAGTTTGTCAGCATGGTTGATAGAGAACGTCAATGATCCTCGCAGTGGTAGCATTAGCATCGACATTATTTGGATGTTCATTAAATGTCTGCAAAAACTAGGATTTCGAGTAATATATTTCCCTTAAGAATGATGTGTTTATGTGAAAACAAAAACGAAAATTCGACATTACTGTTCTCTGCAGGAACATGTAAAAAAATGCACCTACCGACTACAACACTTGAGAACATCAAAATAATTTTATGTTTTTATAGACAATGTATCAAAAAGACTTATAACAAATTATAAGAACCTTAGCCCTCTGAAACTCAAGTTTCCCTAAACCAAATTCGTACCGTATGTACATTTTATGCAATAGATAGACTTATGTAGTTCTGAGAAACGGTAAGTAATGATCGAACTTGATAAGACTAAAAAATGGAGAATATAGAATAGAAGAGAAAAAAGAAACTAGACTCTTTTTTGGTGAATCTTAAAAAAATGCAACCAGATAACCGTTTCTAGATTATATTTTAGGTGTAAACACAAGCAAGAGATGAATGAGACCAAAAAGAGGTCTCAGACCTAAAAGGTTAAAAATTCCGGAATTTCCAAGACATTATTTAAAATTTTCCAACACATGATATCTACTCAATTAGAGGTGTTGATAAATTTCAAAAATAACCTCTCAGTAGGAAGATATCACTCTATCATTAGATCATCTATGGAGATGTAAGTATTTTTTTTTTCTTTCATTGGGTATACAATGGATAGAAAATAGTGGGGTTACTTTTGGAATGAAAAATATCACTGATATTATTTTGTTTCCATTATTAGTGATTATATTGATTAAAGTAAGAAAATGAAGGCAGTAATGATGGTTGTTATGATGCCATTTTATTTGACTTGAGATTTGAATTCAATATGGTTTGCCCTATGACAAATAGATTGAATCTACATAATTAGTAATTAAGTCTTTGGACCTCCCTTTGTGAAGCTATTTATTTAAATGACATATAAAATTTAATACTTCTTTGTCATTTAATGGAATTCTATTAAATATTGTTTGATTTCTTCTAACGAAATAGTGATGAATCTGATGATCATTATTCTAAATAAAAAAAGTAGTGAACATTGAGATATTATGTCAATACACGCGACATTAAAGTCAACTACGAGTTCGTATAATGGATCTACAAGAATATTGCCTTAACTACAAGAATACAGATGCAACTTATTTTCACCAAAAAAAAAAAATATTTAGAAAGGAAAAACCATATCCCCTAAAATACTGGCACTGAAAAGTGATAAATATAATAATGAAATAAACAAATGAAAGCATCAATACGATAACAAAATACTGTCACTGAAATGTGACAATTAAAATA
The DNA here is from genome assembly GCA_001278415.1 of Ocimum tenuiflorum. NCBI lineage: Eukaryota > Viridiplantae > Streptophyta > Magnoliopsida > Lamiales > Lamiaceae > Ocimum > Ocimum tenuiflorum. The sequence continues at coordinate 10,893 of AYJT01037895.1, forward strand.
TTCAATCTCTATAGTCTATACTCTGCTGATTTACGCTGCGCCCATAAACTACTTTTTCCCATTCAATGATGTTCATCTAAAATATAACTCAAAACATAATTTACGTTTTATTATTGTGACTATTATGTAGTATTATTATCGAGGTTGTAATTATTTTTAGGAGGCTTATCAATTTAGGACCCGAAAGATGATTTACTTGTCGATTCAGGACCCGAAATATTAATTATCAATCCAGGACCTGAAAGATTACCAAAATTCTCGATTTAGGACCCAAAAGTTTGCAAGATTATCGATTCAAAACCTTCATACTTAACGGTGTTAGTAAGTCATCCAACGAAGATGATGTGGTCATTATATACTGTGAAGAAACAACTGCAATTGAATTGTAGAAACAAAAAGTCAAAAATTTGTGAAAGAAACTACGTACCGTAAAGAAGAGGAGGAGGGCAACAACTGCTGCAATTTTATGACTTTGAGAGAGAATTATAGTTGTAATTTTATAAAATTAATATTGATTTTTTAATTTAACTTAATTATGAGTGTGAAGTGGATGTTTAACGATCATATCATCTTTCGTTTGATGACTTACTAACATCGTTAAGTATGAAGGTCCTGAATTGAGAATCTTGCGATCTTTTGGGTCTTAAATTGAGAATCTTGGTGATCTTTCGCGTCCTAAATTAACAATCAATCTTTCGATCCTAAATCAACAAATAAATCATCTTTTGATTCATAAATTGATAAATCTCGATATTTATAACTTCATCCAAAAAATATATTATTCAGACGCTGTCTAATATTTCAAAGTTGTAATCATAAGCTCAAAAAAGAAAAAAAAAATGAAATAAGAAACAATTTGTGCAGGAAGCTCGTGAAAGGCATCCTTGAATAAAAACAAAAAATAGCCTGAAAAAGAGCACAATTTTTCTAGTTTTCTGGAGTTGCCAATGAATGCCGTTTCAGAACAAACAGGTCAGGTGCTCCTATAACTGAATGCAATGTCGCACATCCATTTTAGGTTTGTAGTCAGACATTGATTTTCTCCTCATTTTTTATTATTCACTTGTATTGATTTGAAAGAAGAGTTTGTTCACTAGTAACACGATTTTTTTTTTGGTAAAACTATTTGTTTCGTTTATTTCTCTTCTCATAGTTTTTAGTTATCTTATTGTACTAATTAGATCTGTTAAAAGATAATTATCGCATGAAGAAACAAGGGGAATTGGTCAGTTAACAACAACGTCCAAACAGCATTCCCCCCAATTTACTTTACACACATTATGATTGTAATCATGATATAATCAATTTTACGCTTTAGAATAAGGACAATTCGTTTGTTGTTTCGACTCCAAATTCCAACGTTCAATTTTAAAAATTAGAAGTTTTTATTTATTTTTTATTTTTAAATTCGGGCTAGGTTGAGGAGTTGTGATATAATGAATTGATACATACATATTTGAGTTGCCGTGTGGCGCTTTTGAAGATCAACTTAATTTCGATCCAAGCATCACTCATATCACATTTACAAATCAACGAAAACGACACCACTGAATTTTAATTACTACTTATGAAGAGAGCTATTCTTTAGCGACCACGGTTAACGGAAAGCTAACAATTTATTTACTTAGTTACCAACACAATTACTCTATTACGTCACTTTCCTACATTGAATTACGACTCGGACATAAAATTAAATGCAAGAAAAAGAAACAACTTTTAGAGATGTGCACGAAACTATATATTGAAGAATTTTTAGGTGTTTTAACTAATACTTGTGATATATATATAGTGCCATAAATTTCAATACATATAAATCTTGCAAAAGTGATGATTTACGAATCTTTTCCTATTGATTCAATATCACCGCCAATACTGAGTTTGAGATTCGGGACAAAAATCAGACCCTAAACCTCTCTTATTGAAGAGTTTTATTTTAACACAACGATGTTCACCACTTGACTGTCCCTAAAATATTATTGCAACTTTTCATGCAATACCAATTTAATACAAAAGAATGACATTATAGTCCCTTTGGGATGAAGTGAAGTTTGTTTGTAATGTATACATATATGGGGAGTCATTTATCATAAAAAATCGATGCCACATTATTAATGATCACGCCTTTATGGTGGCATTGCACAACATTTACTCCTTTCTCCCAACTTGGTGATAGGGGGGCAACCTAGCGAGTAGTAAATAACCATCAAATGAAAATTTGTTGGAGTTATATATAGCTGTCTCACAGCTAGCCGCCCTTAAATTAAGACGGTCTTACGAGATAGCGATAGGTTGAAGAGATGCCACCATCATTTGTGTTGGCTGTCTCTTTTGTTGTTTCACTGTCGCACGAGGAGGATATTTTTTTCAGCATTATCAATGCCACTTATATAAATATGACTTGTATTTAAAGTGCTGCCACTTTATTTCTGACATTATGCGTGTCGTAAATTGAAGTATTGAGCCGGCGCAACCAATTTTCCAATTTTTTATTTATATCATAATTATGTGTTTTATTCATGGTATTGAATACGCAACATTTACTATACATGATTTGATAAATTTGTAGAATACATAATACTAAGGAAATTATTATGAGTTGGTCAATTTGTGATTCAAGATTTATAACTTCAATTCCATTAAGTTGAAGTCGCTGTATATGGGCCGTTTAATATAATTTATTTTTGTTGTATAGTATTAGTGAAGGTAAAAATTAACTTATGATTAGTAACAATCTTAAATTTGATGGTCACACAGCATTATGGTTGGAGGCAGTTTCTTGTAAGTCTTTGATTTCATTTTAATTTGTATTAATATCTTCATGTAGTTTTTGTCGTCCACATTTTCCATCATCCATGAAATTCCATTCGTGAAGCCAAAATCTCACACTCTTCTCCTTTTTCACTTGCTTATGAAAGAAGAGAAGTGGAATATTGAAAAACTTGAGAGGGCCGGGTAACAAACATGGTTTTTAAAAAGGGAGAAGAAAAAGGAAAGAAACTGTGTCCACATACAAGAACACTTATTACTGTCTGAAATTCAATCATATCGACCACCAACCATTTTATCCCCACACACATGCGATCCAATATCGATTTTATATTTTCGAATTACTGCTAAGTCCCAAAATAAAATAAAATAAAATTATATGTCCTGCAGTTAAATATCTCATAGTCATCGTCGTCAAAACCCTAGCCATATATCTTAAATGTATTCATGATAATAGTCTAAGTCTTGCATGATAACTGAGAGCTCAAATCAACCGGACGCCCCCTGCTTTTGTATACCAAATATACTCTTTTCGAAATGTTCAATTTCCTACATTTTACGATGACGGATAAGAAGTGAAACCAAGATTCGTAAAGACAAAGCAAGAATTAACAAAAATAAATAAGGATTATATATTCCCGGTACAGAACAAATTAAAACATGTAAGTTGATGAGATTTGCTTATCATTATTAGGCCAGGTACATATATGCCCACAACTCGAGACCAAGAAACAAATTTAGAAATTGCCCGTTTAGAAATAACGAATTGAGCTGTGAAAATAATATTTTTTTTATAAGCGAAGTATATAAAACTCAATACAAGAAATGCTTACAATATATTAAACTTTGATAAATTAATTCTCGCAGTGGAGAAGAAGTGACAGTTGTCTTTACAAAAAACAATAAAGAACGTGAAAAAGTTTTAAGCTGGTTGCAAAGACGACAAATAATAATAATAATAATAATAATAATAATAAT
>AYJT01037905.1:0-11674 GCA_001278415.1 Ocimum tenuiflorum
ATCTCAGCGACCGCCTCCGCGCCTTCTTCCCTGTATCGGTAATTCCTGCTGACAGTTATTTGTCGAGGATCGCGAACTTATACGGCTCCTCGAGACGCCGCCGCCGGAAAACTTCCCTTCCCCTACCTTTGCCCTCCGCTGCCTCTGTTACTTCTCTGGACCGCGCTTCTACGTATGAATTTGCTCATTTAATCGAACAAGCGAGTAATTTTGATTTGTTTTCTTTCGCAATATAGTTTGTGTGCGCTTTCGTTCTTAAAGATCGAATTGACGACAAGGGGAAAATCCTTCAAACTTACCGTTTTGATTTTTTGGAGCGTAAAACGCTATTATAGTTTCCCTATTGTAGTAGTTCAATGTGTTTTATCGATTACATCGGATGATCAGATTAGATAATTTTGTGTTATTTACGCGGCTTTTGTTTGTGATTGTAAATGCTGTTCCATTCTCCACGTGTAGGGGTACGTCTGAGGCAAGTAGAATTTTCGAGGTGCTGGAGGATATCATCGAGCACACTCTTAGAAACTTGCAAAATATTCAGAAGAATTTGCAGTTTTGGCAGTCGACAGCTGAGGTCAGTGTGAAGTATTGTCTGTACTGTGGTGGCAGCTAAACTAATGGATTCAATATCAATTTGAGGTTGTTGATGTGATGTTTTAGGGCTCAAATGCTCGGAAAGCATACTTCATGATATGCCAAAGAGGGCCTGCTGCATTTATTGATGGTGCGCATCAAATGATGCGTGATTGTATTGCTGAAGGTGCTGGCTTCCAAAAGCTCTATCGTTCAGCATCTTCTCATATATCTGAGAGGATTAGTGTACTGTCTTCTTTGAGATACTTTCTAGCTACATTCTTGGCCAAGGTTAGATATTCTGATTGATCTTTTATGTGTTGGGCATTCATGTAATATTGTTGAAATCATCCTAGTTATCATAAGTCTGTTTAAGCATTAGATACTTATCGAGATATTGGACTATATCAGTATTCTGTTACGAGTTATTACAGGATATATCATGTATAAATAATACATCCGCTTTCATGAAAATAAAGGATCTATTTTCACGATGCTTGATTTAGGTCTATATGGAGGTTGACAGAATTGGAGAGGATCTGGTTAAGGATCTGGAGAACTCACTCCCCTCATTATTGGATGCTCTCAATGATCTATTCTTGAAATTGGAAGCATCCATTGGCCATTTTCATGCAAATCGTCAAGTAAGTCATGCTAGATAACCACCTTCATATTCCCTTAATCATCCTCCTACACTATAAAACATTGCTTTACATGAGTTTATCGTGTAACTCTGTTGTATGAGGCACATATATTCTTAGTTCTGCCTCCAGTATTGTTTCTAACAAAATCTTTATACAATGGGCTTGTAGAGTGGATCATCAGTGGATGGAAGCTATTCAGTTCCTTTGATTTTTGCAAAACTTCCAGAAGTTAATCAGGAAGGTTCCCAATGGACTGCTTGTGAGATCAAAGATGCCATCAATTTGATTTATGAAAACCTGCAGAGACTGGACACTTATTTATCTGTCCTTGTAAGAATTTATGTTCTTGGCATTTTTCCATAGACCTGTTTGTTCCCGTGCCGGCATCAATTGCTTTAAACTGCATGCAACATTTATAGAAAAAAACACCTCCTAGAGCATCTTGAAACTCGTGGAAATATCTAATTACTCATATTGTAGGCTATACAGCAAGAGTGAAGCAATTTTTTGTGTGAGTTTCACCGAAATGCATTTGCACTTAATTTTTATCTGATGATTGGAATCATGTGTTTTAACTATTATTAATAACAAGGGACTCAAACATGGAGGTACATGGCTATCTCCATGTAAAATTATAAATTTTTGTTGAAAATAGTAATTAATCTCTTCTGTGGTTGAAAGTGAATTATTGCAAAACAATCCTGGTTCACCTCACTTTGCGCTAAACAGAAGTTAATTTTGGATGTGGCATGGCCAAAACTGCAACAATAAACTAGTGTCTGACTCTTCTAAAATCGTATCTATTTACTTATGTTGTCACTCTTCCAAAGTCCAAACATGCCATGAAGATGGTTTGGAACTTTGGACGAGATGGCAATTAACTGTTCTGGTATGAGAGTTTTTGTTGACTTAAATGAACACGTGTTGCATTTACATTGGGCAGATGATATACTTTCAGGCTTACATATGTACATGGTTCGACTTCATTTTAGGTTTCCAAACATCGCAAGCCCAAGAAAGTGACGTTATACTGGATACGCTATAGTTGTGGAGCTTTGGGAGTTTCTTTTTTTTCGTTGTGGCTTCTTCGTCATAGCAAATTGATGGGAAGCCCTGACATTGACAACTGGATCAAAGAGGCCAAAGATTCAACCCAAAGCTTTTGGAGCGATCATGTAGAGCAGCCAGTAAGATTTTTCGAACCATCTCAGCTTATCACTATCTGATATTTATTTTTATTCATATGAGCTGAGCACTGGATGTGAGTATTCATTCCCAATAATTGAAAGTGGACTCCTCAATGAGTTTTACTTTAAATATCTTTCAAATCTTTAGTGGAACCTTTTATTTTGAAATGTATCCATGCCTCTAAATAGGCATCTGGAATTTATGGAGATGGGAAATAATGAGATAAACTTTTCTCTAATGCAAATAATGTAGTTTTTCAGTATATTGTATAGAATATCAATTCATAAATAACTTTGATAAATCTTATGCCATACAATTACAATGGGATTACAAATCTAAAACCTTCATGGATCTGTGTACATTTGGTTCAATAAAATTATCACACATACTTGTCTGTATGAAAGAATTAGTATATTGCACAACTCTATTTTAAAAGATTACTTGTTTTTAATCAGCATATTTTAGATTTTTTTGGTTGTTTTCTTTCAACAGGGTCTGTCCTTGATGATTATTCATTGCCCTGTGATTGCTTTTGTTTTCCCTTTCCTGTTAATTCTCAAATTCTAACAGTGACCATTTCTGAGAAGTACTTTGAAACAGTATGCTGGATTATGTTTCCTAAAACAATCCATATGTATGAACAGATGTAATTCTTTCCCAGAAATAGAAAAAAAAGGGAAAATCCACCACTAATATGCATGTTATGGGTGACTTCTATATTCAGTGCTGTAGGCTCAAACTTTTCATTCAATCTGCAGTAGCTGCTGCATTTGCGAGTAATTGAGTTTTTATCATATTTATGCTCTTATTAGGATTTCTCTCCGTTCGTGAACTTTGTTGTAGATAAAACGTCTCTATATGCCATGGGGATGATCTCTAAACTATCTTCTGTTTGATAATGTCACAAACTAGATTTTGGCTATAAGGGATGAACTTTTTGAGACCTTCAGGAGGAAAAGGCAAAAAGGTGCAATGGAGCGTGAAGAAGTACAGTTGACAGCTGACTCACTGCACAGGTTGGGTTTAATACCTGGTAGTTGATGTGAAGAAAAATAGTTTCTCTAAATGCTAATACTTGTGTTAATAATTCATGGCCATAGTTACTACTTATTACATATTTCCCGACTCCTAACAAGTTTCTGTTCAGTTGGAATTGCTAGTTTGTATATTACAAGCCAGTAAACAATTTCTCAAAGCTTTTGGATTGTTGTCCACATCTAATAGTACTTTTATGAGGGTTTGGGGTCCCTATCGAAAATGTTAACGTCATGCCGTACATGTTCTTTCTTCTGAGTTTATTATTAAGAGGAATGATGCCTTGCACCATTTATCAATCGGAAAGTTCCTTACCAGAAAAAGAAAATGGCATGCTTTAATATGACAATTTCTGCTCAATGATGTGGTTCTCATTGATACTGGTTATCACTGAGTTGTCACCCATATTATTGAATAGACTTTTCTTATGAAAATAAGTAGAGGAACACTATTCCCTCTTGATTGTTCAATTATGTATGATTGCTCTTTTCCAGGCTCCAATACAAGAAAAACAACCTGCAATTTGAGTCCATTCACTTTGTTTTACTATTTGTTTCGTGACAGTGGTCTCTGGCAGTTAGTAGATAGATTATTGTCATGTTTTCCTGAAACTATTTATGCGTTTATGATCATACTTACGCATTGTCTTTGGACCTTGTTTATCTGTTGAATGCTTCTGGAGAATTGTGTTACATGCTCCAACTTGTGCCTCTTAGCTTATTTGATTAATAAAGTGAACATGCATCCTTTTTTCATTTTACATTTTATTCCATCATGACTTCCTTATTCGTGGCCTTTCTACCACGTGACTTTAGGCCCTTTTTCTCCTTGCCAGAATGCTGCTAGCTTTTAGTGAACAGACAGTAGGTAAAAAATTTGAAGAGACTGCTTCTGACCAGGAAATGCTTGAGATTGTGATGCTCAGGTAAAATTTCTTTCCAGTTCTTGAGTATATCTTAAACAACAAAATGGCAGACTGACAATCTATTAAACTATTTGCTAGCTTATGCCTTATAGTTAGATTCTTAAAGCTGTTCACTTTGGTTTTTTCATTCAGCAAGAGTCACTTTCTCTAACTTCTCAACATCAATTGCTAAAAGTTGTATGATTATAGTTATCAAAAGACTACTTTTTTCTTAAAACCTTATATGAGTAACATCTCATTGTTTCATGTTATTCATTGTGCATCTAGTGACATGACCTTGTATTCTTCCATCTGTTTCATCTAAGGAGCCATTATTATGTATCTTGTCGGACAGAAGGATCTAATGCCCTAATATAGTTCTTGAATGGATCACATGTTTCTCTGGTCGACTTATGTCGTTCATCTCATTTTGTTAAGTTCAGAAGAACATGCACACTTCTAACCAGAATCAAGATTCTAATAGAAATTGAAATGAGTGATGAAACAATAGAGAAGAAGTGATTTATATTGTACAAGCCCCCGCTCAAAGTTGCTGGAGTCCTAGATGATTTCCTCCGTTATTTGTGATAACCTTTTACTGGAATAAAATAAAAAGCAATGGAAATAGCAAGTAATTAAATTAATAGGGCATCGGAACAAGTTAACAAGTTTCTGAACACCTCCTGAACATAAAATCGGTTCATAAAAACACCTTCCTCATTCCAAACAGCCTTGTCCTCAAGGCTGAGTTCGGAAAATTTGCATCATGAATGCACACTGCCTCGTTGACCGAGTGACCTCATCCACCCCTTTCTACTTCCATTGCACTAAAACCTTCAGACCTGATTGCCAAAACAACAATCTCAAACAACCCAGTCGGGCAGAAAATCAGGCCCGTCCTGAACCAATGAGTCATGATTCTGTGTCAGCGGTACTAAAGATGTAGATGTCTTCGCTCAGGAAGATGGAAGCAGTAGACACTGCCTTAATGCAAGCCACCACCTTAAACAAACTGTAGAATTCTGCAGCCTACTTTGCAAAAGAATGATTGAACTAGGAGAGTGATGATACGGGCAAAGCTTGAGAAACACTCGCTGCCTGGCTGCTGACTACGCATCTTCCCTATGCTTATGGGTCAATTTCTCTATCTGTTTTTGGGCTCTCTCAATATGATCCGTCAAGTGGTGGATTGCCTCACCTTGAGAAAACTCCTTCGCCACCACCCCCACTGACATGTTAGCTGGCAAAAAGCTCCCCAAAGCTGGTAGAACTCGTTGATACCCCGTCTCAAAATGCATCATCCCTATAGGCCCCTAGACGAGTTCTTCCAATATGAAGCACAAACCTTTTATTTGACCAAGGGTGCTCAACCCCGCACCCTAAAATAACTGATGCTGGAAGAAAGAAACACTTTTGACCTGGACGAGTTCTTCCATCTTTCAATTGCTTATGAGTTTTGTCCAACAACAAACAGTTTTGTGCATTTAATTTCTTACAAATCCTTTTGGAATGCACAATTTTGACTGTTTATCCACGAACCATTTTCTGATGGTCAACTACGACAATTTCTTATGCCCAAAAGTTCTTGAAAAGCTTTTGGTGGACTGTATTTGTCTTTTTGCTGACAAGAATTTGGAAAATAACCTGTTGAGATAAACTTTTTATTTACTATATGTAATATATTTTCTTATTGTAATTCAGAAATTTGGAAATGTTTTCTTCCAACATAATGTCTAGAAAATTCGAGATTCTGGTTTGTTGTGAATTGAATAACTCTTGATGTGTGTGTATCTTGATCGTGTGTGTTTGTGATATCGTAAATATGCACTTGAAATATGTTGATATCCCTGGAATATTAGATGCCGTGCTATTTTAAATAGACGAATGTGGTTGTATCCTGATATTTGTATCCTGGTGCTTGCATTTTGCATAATTATTTAGCATGAACCAATGGCCGAAGTGCTAATGGTCAATTTGCAGGTATGAGAAAGAACTCATGCATCCAATTCAGGGTCTTGTGGGCGGGGAGCTTGTTCGATCTCTTCTCATTCAGGTACATACTTGACTTTTGTGCAATCAACACTTTTTTGTCTTGGCACCTGAAATAACTTCTTTACTGCAGGTTCAGAAGCTAAAACTGGACATAGAAGAGTGAGTTCGTTCACTTATATCATTTTACTAGAGGAATGCGTGTTTGCTTGAATAAGTTACTTATGATCAATTTTTAAACAGAGCAATGCTTGAGCTAGATCAGATCTTGAGAGCCAATGAAATCAACTTTGCTATCCTAGCTGCTTTACCTGCATTCTTTATCTCCATCATTATAGCCATGCTGGTGCGAGCATGGTTTAAACGGGTAAGCCATTTGCCCTGTACTTTGTTGTTTGTATGAGAAAATGAAGATATTTCTGTTTGATGGTTGTATCATGATATGCTTTTTACATATATCTGGGCAAACTGATCGGTTACTCTTTATTGTTGGATGCTTTTTCCTCAAATAATTTTCTTTTAGTATTAGCACAGGAAGTGTCTTTTCAGATCTTGCAGATACGAATATATATTAAAAGTAAACTATCTGCATTTGTTTCTTTTTTTTTAGTATGATTGTTTTACCAGCTTTTGTTTTATATATTGCTGATCACTTCATTCACCGACTAAATGAGAACTCTTAGAGCTTGTTACTTTAGTAGACAAGTGTAAGTTGTAAGATTTTTTTAATGGTTTATAAGATTTTGAATGGGTGGATAACTTGAAGCCGGTGCTAAGTTATTAGGTTTTGATTGAGTAAATGGGTGTTTTGTTCTAAAGCAGTGGGAAATTCTATGATTTCTCTACCTCCTTCGTGTTAGTTCATCAAAGTACAAATGGATAGATTTATTAGTTTTATCATATTCAATGTTTGATCAACAAAAGATTTTTAAATTCAATGTTTGATCAACAAAAGATTTTTAACCTACCAAATTTGAAACCTGAGAAGTAACAACTCCAAAGTAAGTATATTTGGTACTGGAAGAAGTAAATTGCATGCGTAATATAAGAACTATGTGGTAATTTTGTTAGTCTGACGTATCTTGAATCAGGATACGAGAGCTGAAGGGAGAGGACGAGTTGCTCGTATTCAAAGAAGGCTGCTGCTTGTGGAAATTGAGAGAGCCATCACTCAGTTTCAGAGTTGCAAAGATCAAGGATTGGTGTGTGCTGGTTTGACTATCTAGACCTCATTAGTTTTATAGAGATCAAGATTGACACCACCGAACTAGCCTGTTCATAATAATAGTTTCATTCGAAATTCCTTTCTAATAATTGAATTCATAGTGTGGGTTGATTCTCGAGTGATGCGTGTTCTACCCACTAACCCGACATTATAGTTGTTGTATTTGTGCGTGTTTTACGTAGAGCCTCTTGTTGGGGGCATAATGTTAAACTTTTCTTGGTTAAATTGTGCAGGAAAATGACGCTGAATGCATGTACGGTTTGGCATTATGCTTTCTTGATTCCTTGCACTGTGCAGTGGAAGGGCACGCAAAAGAAACTGGTGAATGGATATGGTCAGTTTCTTTCTTTTTCTGTGTAATATGCAGATAATTGGAATTAATCTCACCTGTTTTAACTGACCATTTACCATGTGATCAGTTTGAGACAGGATATTCTTGATTTGGCCAAGCCAAATCTCCAAAGCGAACAGAAGCTAAAGATTACATCGCGCATGGAGCGAGTGTACCACTGCTTGCTCCCATCATCTGGGCATCGCTAATCAAGTCTTTGTTCTTTGCCAAATTGCCTGTACCAGTAATTCAGTCATAAATTTTGTTTTGAGGATTTTTGTGGAACATGTTGCTGAGTCGCTGCTAAATCTATGACTGAATTTATCCGAAATTACTGTGCTACCAGATTCAATTTTCAGTTGGCTCTGCTCAACGGCTGTATTGAAGTCAAAATGCTCTCAGTTTGTTGGGGAAAAAGAAAACGGTAAGGAAAATGTATGCATTAATAAAATTTTACTTCAGCAATTAAATCCTGTCTATGAGTTGTGCTATTTATGTGGATACTGATAAATGAATCTAAAATCTGCTAGAAAAGTTGCGACATTAAAAGATTCATTTATAGATGGAATGGAGATGCGTGGGCAATGAGAAACTGAAACAAGAATGAGACAATTGAAGTTAAGTTGAATGTTTCTTATTTGTTCTGATTGCGTCCAAGTTGGTTGAAACACGAAACTGTTTGCATAAATGCAGTGTCTTCGTTAATGGTGCATTTGGCCATCAAGGATTTTGCTTAAGACTTGGCATTTGTTGTACTGGAGTATTTTATATCATGTTGCTGCCTATACCAGAGTACCAGCAATACTGGACGGAAAGTATAATCAATTCCACTAAGGTTGATTGTTTTGCACTTGACTAATTCACTAAAAAATTTGTTCAAGAGTTAGATATTTCACAAGTCAATGGCATGTTGTTTTGCATGCCCACATTTCTTACACGACATCCTCACTTTTATTATCCACAATTACGTAACCTTCCATCTCGAATAACTAGCTGATTGAATTTAGTAACAAGAATGGGGGAAAATTTAGAGAAGAAATGGGGGAGGATTTTAGAGAGAGTGAAAGTGACAAGTTTTGGATTAATTCTTTATTTGTTCTACTTTACACCCTAAAATAAGTCTAAATAACAAAACACAAAACAAAAAGGACCCAAACAAGTGGGCCGACATATCTAATAAAAATTGGGCCTGATAAATGACATATTACCTTAAAAAATAACGTGCAATGCCACAAGGCAATATACATAAAGTTACAAACTGGCGTTCGTTTCTCTCAAGGACATCTTCAAAAGTAATGAATGTTGCGCTTTAAACATTCACAAAGATATTTACTCTTGATTACAAAATAAATTAAATAAGAAAAAAAAAATGAATTAGAACAAGGAGTGAATGTTCTACCGCTTAAACATTAAAAGGATATACATGTATTGTTATGGTTGGAAAGGCAGATGTGAGAGTAACTCCCTAAATAAAGACTTCGATAGTATTTTTATTATCATGTTGAGTTGAGGGTTAATTCACTTCAACAAGACTACATTCTTGACACTCAACTTGGCGTTGGGTGTTAACAAATAACAATAAAGTTGCGTGTACTTTGATTGCATGAAGCACTTCTTTAGCGGTTGGCCATGGAGTGAGTATTTGATGCATGCTTCATTGGGTTTGAATCCCTACCAAATGAATCCAAAGATTGACAAAGATGCAAGTTGATGCGTGTGAAGATTAATATAAGGCCACTAATGGCAACTTTTGTAAAGCTCAGTTTCTATCTGTAATGCTCAAAATTGGATTTCATGGCAAAAAGAATTTTTGATAACCTCGTTTATACATACATGGATGTGTAACTTGTTTTCTTTTGATTTGTCACACAAATAGTTATACTACACTTTACACAAAAAAAATTAACTATCACAACAATACTTCATAGCATTTGGAATGAACACATCTCATACAAATATTAAAACAGAAGAATACACATTGATGCTTATGTTGAAGTAATATTACCATTTATAAAATTAATGAGATTTAATCCTGGAAAATATTCGATTATGTTCTAAACTATGCAATTTTTTCAAAAATAGTACAATCTATCCGAAATTTCATATAAATGTACAAACTATCAGAAATTGTTCAAATGTAGGATGAATACATTTCTTCCGGCACCGAAAAATTGAATCAATAATTGCACTCTGAATTTATTGCTTGATCAAAGGAGATTAATCTCAAACATTTTCAAATACGGTGTTCTGACTCAGTTTTCGATGCCAAAAATTAGAAATTACCTTATAATTGAACAATTCTTTATAGTTTGTACATTTATCTGAAATTTCAAATAATTTGTATTATTTTTGACAAAAAATATATAATTTAGAATATAATTGAATATTTTTTTTTTTTAATGTTTGATATATTGCTAACTTGTCAATATTAAAATTGCTTTCATAGGATAGCGAGTATTTACTAATTTCATTTTTCAAAACAGCCTCGTATTAAGGGTAAGAAAATAATTTGTTCAAAAAAGAGTAAGAAAATAATTGTTCATTTTTAGGCGTGTATTATTATTGTTTAAAGAAGAAGCTTTCAAAAGGAAAAGAAATGGAGATGCGGGGGATCGAACCCCGTGCCTCTCGCATGCAAAGCGAGCGCTCTACCATTTGAGCTACATCCCCATTTATTACAATCATAACAAAAGTAATTCTTTTCTCTTACAGTCTCCTTTCCTTGAGTAACAATTAACAAGCTAACAATACTGTCGGAGCTTTAAGATTAATAGCAAACCCAAAAAATTATGAGGAGGTCTTCCGTGGGGCCGGCCCCGAGATAACGAGGGTCCTTGGGAAAAAATTTTTTTGGGGCCTTTAATTTTTTTCATATAAATATTTTGAAATTCATGAAATGTGTATGTGTGGTGGATCAAACTAAAAAAAAAATAGAGATTTAATTGAGTAAAGCTATTCGGAGTTCGACTAAAAAACTAATTAAATAAACCAACTAAACTTGAGATAGTCGTGAGCTCGATAGCAAGCTCGTTAAAACAATTGATATTAAATATAAAATTATTAATTTTATAAAATTTATATTAATTAGTGATAAGTATGATAATTTTTTATTAACCAAGACTGGTGTACGAGTATCTCCAGGGCCTAAATTATCAACAGGCTCTCCAAGCACATCGAAAATTCATCCTAGAGTCGCTCCACCGACCGAAACATTTAGAGGAGCTCCAGTATCAATCAGTTACATTCCTCTCATCAAACCATCTGTAGCACTCATAGCTACAACTCTAACTCAATTATTTCCTAATAATTGTTGTACTTCACAAGTCACGTTAATTGGTTGACGAACATATCTAGGCCTTTAACTAACAGAGTGTTGGTCCCAAATCAAAGATATATAATGTGTGAAAGTGTTAGTCTTAAACAGTTGCGAGAAAGAAGCTTGATTTTATCTCAGCTGGGTTTCTTGAAGATGTTTGTCGTGTAGTCAGTTATGATTTATTTCAGTTATACTCCAGCTACAGTGAGGCAGCTGAGTTTCAAATACTTAGCAGAAATGTAATAAAGTTGTAAATAGACACAAATATTATAGAGGTTCGGATTCAAATAATCCTAAGTCCTCTCTTCCTTCAGATGAAGGTCATTCCATAATCTTGGTTATACACCGTGTTTTGAGTACAGTTTATAACTAGGATCCTTCTGAAACGGAGAGCTTGCATGCTTTCGGCCGCAGGCACGACTAATCTTTAAGGCTTTACCGGAGTCCACCTCCTAGGCTTTCGAGATCG
>AYJT01037908.1:0-10086 GCA_001278415.1 Ocimum tenuiflorum
CTCATTTGCGTCCTGTAGCAAATAACTCATTTTCTGGTAATCTCTCATTGCGGATCGTCGGAGAACCTCTGTAATTCACTTCTTTTCTTTATATAAAATATCATCCAGTCCATTTTGGGGGATTATAAACCTTTATGGAAGTCGCGATGTTCAATTATAATCAAACCTTAAGCTCGAATGTGTTCCCCTCAAAGGGGGTCAATCGTGCCACTAAATGACAGGGATCAGATCGAGATAGAGAGGGTGTAATTTTGGGCAAAACAGGGGATCGGACCAATCCTATATGGATCTGACCGAACATGTTTCCTCAATCATTTTGGACGGGGTCTGATCACGCTTTGTTAGAGGATCGGACTGATCATGTTTCGATCTGTCCGATCGTGTTGTGATTTACTCTATTTTACAGAATCACCCTTGTGCGGCCCAATTCATACCTAGCCTAAAAATACACTTCATGGGCGAACTTTTTGTAGTTTTATGCACTTTTTATAAGAGTCAAAGGTTGGTGAAGACATCGGATTGTTTGTGAATGAAGATTGGAGATCTAGCGCCATATATTTGGAGTTTTCTTCTCTTTTCTATGTTTAACGTTGTTCTTTATTGTTTGATGCTGTCGAAACTCGCCATGTTTTTTGGCTAAGTTATGTTTCAGATTTTACGGTTTGAAACTACTATGATCTTTTGAGTTTTTAATAAAGTTTCAGTTTTTCCATCTTTTGCCTTTTTTCTTAATTCCGTCAAGCTTTTATTTAACTTGTATGATTGTATGAATCTGCATAATTGTTCTTAATTTATCCAGGACCAATGATAAATTAAGAAATATGGAAGCAAGAATTGGGAATATGATTTTTTAACTATCGGACCAAGGAGTTAGTTGCGTAGGAGTTTGAATCTGGAGAGCTTATCGAGAGTGGATTGGTTAAATGCCTTTGCATGGATTTAATTACAATTCTATTTACATGTTTTGTCCTGCCTTAGCCTAGGCGACTGAGAGCAACTTTTCTGATACATCACATGCGATTATATTAGATTGATTGTTTTGGCTTTGCTGAAATTAAATGATCATACTAGGAGTAGATTACCTGGGATCTGATAGTTGTGTCATTGATTTCTCTTAAGATCTTATTTGCCTTGCTTTTATTTAATTTTTGTGTTAGTTAGATCACACTCTAACTTAGGCTCCTCTAGACTGTGAAAAAACAGCAGTGGGGTATCTGGGGATCGAGGCGCCTAGAGGGTCCGGCCTCATGGTCATGGGCCCAGGTGGGTAAGGTAATACTGGGGCCTCTTGATGCTCATCCTGTTCCATCATGCATTCCAGGAGTGTCTCAGAGTCCATCATCCTAGCGAAGAGTCCTGGGGGTGGTCTCTTATGCATGGTATACCTCCTCACAATATCAAAGGCAGAAAAGCGCTACCAATCCATATAGATCTCTCTCCATCTGAAGGGCTCCCGACTGTTGTCCTAGAAAGGCAGTCACAGCCTCCTCTTCCCATTCCTCCCAAACGGATGGCAATAGAGTCAGTAGCCTTACGACACTCTCTATCATAGTGACACCAAAGACATGGGCCTCTGCCCAACACAGAAAGTAGCGGCTCAAAAACTCAACAAAATCGTGGTCGTGGCACTAGCTGTAGTGACAAAAGGCACGTATCCGCTGCTCGAGCATCGCTCTGGCTGTCAGTCTCCATTTCGCATTCTGGACATTCCTTGCCATCTGCATGAGATTTACTAAACGTCAGTGATCGGTTTTGAGCATAAAAAACAACTAGTAAGCTAGAAAATACATAGTCGTAGCAGAGCATATATGGATTTTTCTAGAATAAGTTCGATTTTACTCAATGTCGCCTATATGAGTCCTATATGCTAGTCTACCCAAAAAACCAACCCGCGGTAACTGGATCCACTCGTGTAGTTCATCACGGCTATAAGATATCATGAGTACAACTATACTTGCAGTGTTCCGATGGTATTGAATCGCATGCTTTATTTAATGATTGGAGCCTCAATTGTCCATCTTGTTCTTTGCCCGCTTTCTCTCATGGTCATGTTTCAACTTTAGCGTTGATTCTCGTATTCTACTCTTTGGACTATGCTCCTTGTTAGAGGCAAGGCAATTGCGATTGAACTTAAATCCTTCTGATGACGTGTATTAGTTTGAATCCATCATTGCTCTATAAACCGATAGGCATTTGTTCATGTATGCATGATTCATAATTCTTCTTATCATTATTAAATTGTTCGTATCAGTATACATACGTTTATACTAGTTACGCCTCGGTGGAGAACCAATAGTTTGCATCGTATTGGAGATTCGTCGTCTCTTGCTTGTCGCGGTTCGTAGTCTCATTCCTTGATTTGGCTGGAGTCGATTCATGAACAAGCATTCTCCAATTAGATTCTTCATAATCTCGATTGTCGAGTTTCTCGAACTAAGCACTTCAAGATTTTGAATATATATATTTTGCTACGTTTAATCATTCCAGGGAGCATGCTTCATATTATTCTACGTTCTTCGAAGTAATTCATATATGGCCTCAAGCTTGACATTCATTGAATGCATGCTTCAACACATATATTCATGCTCGGAGATGGTCATACTTCATATTTACATGTTAAATAAACATGCAATTCATTCAACAAGTTCATACACTAATGAAATCAAGCACATTCATACAAATTCACGTAGTTCGGCAGTCGCATTATATTTATTGCATGAGGTGGCTTTCAGTAGATTATCAATCCGTGGATAAAATTTTTAAATTCAAGACACAAACACCCAATTCAAGATCTTTTTCTCTCGCCTTTCGGCTGAACTCCTTTTCTCAACAAGTTTTATCGTCTTTTCAAACATTTTACACATATTTCACTCATTAACCCCACATGGGTTTTCAGAATCATCACTTCAAGATGTTAAATCAAAAACTTTTCTTTACCCTGCTTTGCTTGGTTGAGACCATGAGTGAGATGTTGAGCGTTGTTGACTTTTCTATCAAGGGTGGAGGGTTTTAGTTGGTTCTAAATAAGAACTAAGGAAACAAACACTAGTCCTTGTTTGAATAAATGAGTCGGGTCCAAGACGATTGAGCCGCTCTGATACCGCTCTGTAACGCCCCGACCTCGCTAGCTGGGACACTACTGATTAATTAAGATATGGCATTCATCATCATCCATACGCATAAGTAATTGGAGAAAGAGAGAAAAAAATTAGAAATAAGGACATCGATAATAGAAGTTAAGTATTTAAATTACAGAACCAACAGAATAAATACTTGTTCAAATAATTGGGCAATGAGTCTAGAGTTTGTCAGTGGAAATTATGGTTGAGGAATGCATGTGAAGCCGCATCCCTCAGGGGACTAAAGTTTACAAAACAATTTCCTTCTCTCAACGTCTTCTTCTCTTCATGGATCTCAACCTACACATTTAGAAAGATATGCAAGGTGTGAGTACCATTCAGTGGACTTATTTGCCGAAAACATACACTTTTTATATGAAATTCTAGTAGAAGCGCATAGAATCCCACGAGGTTTAAGCTTATCATTTATTAGTGAGCTCATCACATCATCAGTCAATCACAATTCAACCCACTCTGCAAGTAATAAAGGTGATCTATAGAGGAGGCCTCCTCACACAGTTATGGTGTTCCATTATGTTAAGGTCAAATCCCTAACATAACACCACCCCAAGTGCACTAATCTTGCCTACTTGTTGGAAGATAAGACCCTAATCCTCAGTAAATTAACTAATACTTGTTGGTCTCACCCTACCAATTTCTTTGGTTCGGGAGGGTAGATGGGATAATGTATATAATGCAAAAACAGTTTAAGTGCTTACAATTAGAGTTTACAAATAAAGCATTTCAAGGATTTTCACAAAATAAAACAATTGGATTTTGTTTTTAGTATATGAAAGCCCACCTTCGTCCTTGCTAATGCTTAGGGGTGTTGGGTTGGACTTGATCAGCTACTCTCGGTTTTTCTAACAGAGAAGCAAGTCGCAATTATAAAAATATCGTTCTTCAGGGACTAGGTGTAAAGAAACGTTATTGAGCACTAAGCTCGTTATCGGTGTCCCTATTGTCTAGTCGATCAAACAAGAGATTGGATTTTTTACTAGGCAACAATGGAAATTAAAGTCTAATGAATATTAAAGCAAAGGGGTTCTAGGATCGAGTCGTAAACACAAATCACGAATCAATAAAGAGAAATCAATTACCAACGAAATCGAGAATGATTTGATTTGCAAAATTACCAAACACACTTTTTGAATTAATGAATGGAGTGGATTCTCAAAAACCCTTTTTCATCTTTTAAATGTAAGCAGTAAATGAAAACTCCTAAAAGATCTAACATAAATTTCAATTAATTGTTTCGAACCTAATCTACTCTAATTAATCCTTTCAGGCCCTCGATCGGTCCGATCTTCAAGATCAAATTAAGGTTCTTAAGAATTTCTGGGTTGAGATGAGGATCTGACTGATCACCGATGAAGATTGGGCCGATCTTCATTCGTGATCGGGCTAATCACCAAGTTGATCGGGTCGATTAGTCGGTACAAAATTCTCGAGAATTTTTTGGATCTTCGTGTTTTAAAGCTAAATCTCGCAATGAAGGTATTAGTGAGTCGTAAATCACTTAACTAATAATTCTAAGGTGTCAAAAACAACATTAGATCATCATACGACATCAAACACAGAGAAGAAAACTAGGGATTTGGGAGATCATGTTCTAATCATCATGGAATGGAACATCTAACTTAGAAATGATATTATCATGGACAATGAGACATAATATCATGATATCAAGCATAGGGAAGCCAATGTGATTCTCAAAGATTCTAAAAGAAGTTTTAGGATTTCACCTTGAAAAGATTTTAAATCTGATCTGAGATGATAGCAATTCCATCAATCTTCCCCTTCGATTTGATGTATTCAAAGATTTAGGCTGGAGAAATTTTCTAAGTAATGGGGGAAAATGAGGGAGGGGTGCTCCTTTATTTATAGGAGAGAGGGTGGGGATTGGGACGAATTTGATGACACGTGCGGAGTGTTTTATGTCTCCAACCCATCACGCAACGTTTTAATTATTTGGTTCTCATTCTAATCAAATGAACATTATTATAATTCATTATAAATTGATAATTTATTATTTCTTATCATCTCGGGTCGAATCGGAATACGTAGGGTGATGACCTCATCATTACCGATGATTTTTTTGATAAATCTTAAGATTGCAATAACTTTCCTACTGTTGTCTAATTACAAATTCGGAGCCATTTCTGGAATCCTCTCAACATAATCTATCATATTAAATCATTATTTAAGCATTTTAAGCTTTACAAAATAAATTCCTATTTTAGGCCATTTAATAGCTGATTAATGAAACGATAATTTCTTAATAATTGAATTTAAATATGGGTGTTACATTATATCAAATCCTTCAGCCTCAGAATCCCTCTCGTTTTGGTGTGGATCCGGTTCATTCATGTACCCTCCGCTCAACTATCAGATATGAGTTGTTCTTTGTCTGTGCCTCTTTTGCACTAGCAATCACCCTTTCACTCTAGCACTGGGTTGTTAGAATCCTTAGTATCATACCTAAACTTAATTAGCCTGCATGGTTTAGAACGATAAACCTCATGAGCACCTGAAGGGAGTGTCTTCATCCTAAAAGATATATTGTCTCTTACTATGAGCTTACAACTTTATCATATATGATTTGCTGCAATCTAAGATATAG
This sequence comes from Ocimum tenuiflorum, assembly GCA_001278415.1. Taxonomy (NCBI): domain Eukaryota; kingdom Viridiplantae; phylum Streptophyta; class Magnoliopsida; order Lamiales; family Lamiaceae; genus Ocimum; species Ocimum tenuiflorum. The sequence continues at coordinate 5,743 of AYJT01037908.1, forward strand.
AGATTATCAGCTAACCAATAGCTCTCGCCCATAGTAAGTCAAAATGACACACAAGATCATATACACAACTCAAACTCTATTATGTTGGATTTAGTTAAAGCACCAAGATCTTGATTCTCTACAAGAGTCGAAGAAAAGAATACATCTCAGTATGACCCAATCGATACGTCAAACGAATTATTGTCTACTGCGATTCTGGTTTATATCTTAGTTAGGGTTAACAATCATATAATCTACTGCGATATCCTACACGTTGTGCCATTCCCCATTTTTACGAGATAAATGGACTAAATGTTACATGAAATGTGCGGAAAAATTTATTTTGTATATAAACATAATAAAAGTTAGCTTTATGTATAACAAAATCAACAATCTCGCACTTATACTGAAGAAAACTTTTTAGTAAACAAAATATGATTACAAATAAAAGTAAATATGGCTATCACTATTACAACATATTTTTTCTCCCTCTTATACTGAAAGTTTCCTAAGTAGGTGGTGTTGATGGTGCGTTTTATCACGAGATCAAAACTCTAAGTGATGAAACATGGGAAACTAGGTGGCGCTTGCTTTGGGAATGTTTTACATCCCTTGGAGTGGTCTAAGTGTGAAGTATATTTATATATATATATGTATATATGTGTATATATATATATATAGCGGATTACAACAGGATAAAGAAGGTTATAAAAGACATCAGATCGGATGACATTCGAAGGTGTAGAAAATGTGACTGTGTGAGAGAAATATGTGATGTGCACTTCAATATTGTGGTGACTATGTGTTAAATATGCGTAGAGTATGTGAATGCAATGTATATATGATTTTATCGTACTATCAGATATCTATACAACGGTTATGAGTGAATCTTAATTCTTACTAATTGATGGAGTGAAAAGGTAATTAACATGGAGTTGATTTTAGAAGATCGACTGAATATCAACGTCCACACGGTGTAAATGTTTTGCGCCTTGCCATGAACTAATTCTGGACCCTTTGAAAAGCGTCGACTACAAAAGCTTGAACATTTGGACAAAATCCGAAGTGAGTCACTTTAGTAAATGATGCGACATTGAGCTCAAGTAGAACGACACTTTAATCAAAGCATCGGGCTTCGAACATCAAAAGAAAGAGATCTAGTACTAAGAAATTTTTTTCAAAATACACACGAGGCCAAATCAGGTAAGCTCAATCCGAATTGGGAAGGGCTTTATCAAATTTCAAAAATTTTTGGAAGAGGAGTATACAAGATTCGAAGTCTCGATGGTGTGGAGTATGTGAACCCATGAAATATTATGAACTTGAAGTTGTATTTTCCAATTAGTGATAATTTTATGTTGTATTTTTTTGAAATTTAGCCGAGGAAGAGACAAGGAGATCTTCCGAGGCCCTTCCTCAAACTAAATTAGAAGTGAAAAAAATAACGACTCCGACAAGTGTAAGACTCTTTCTTCCATCAACCAAGCATGACATCAGTTGAGGTTTGATTTTGATCATTGGATTGATCGGGACTTTAAACGGGAGAGTAAATCAGACACCAGGATTTCCAAGAAGGTTTATAGTCCTGTGGAACGGACTTGCTAGTATTTTATAGATTAATTGGATGAAAGTTACAAATGTTCTTGTTGGAGAAGGTGATCGGAGTGATACAGTAAAATATGAGTGAATCGGATCCCGCGTGCGTGGTGTACATGCAATATTTATACTGTTATATAGAGAGAATCTGAATAATTCCTATCTATGGGGCCTATTTGCAAATATTCCAGGGGTCGATCTGCAAATACAGCTGGGGGAGGTTAGGTCACGCGTTCTCCCCTATGCTGAGTCAGTAGGACGAATCATTCTGGATCCTTCAGGCACGTAGGCTACACGCACTGGGAATCTTGAGGCTGGGCCTAGAGAGGCTTCAAGAGTCATTGTTCGGACTCTGAGAGGGCCATTGAGATGGGGGTACTCATGCTAGATTCATCGACAGGGTTGCTTCGAGCATATGAGAGCTTCGAGAGCTCTGCCGATTGGCCAAGGTTCGAGGTGATGTTCTCGAAGCTGGTATCCTGGCCTTGTGATCAACGATCGAGATTGAATGGATTTTTGGCCCTCAACAATAGCCCCGTGTCTTCGCAAATCAAGTGAATTGATTTGGGGAGACAAACGTAAGAGAGAAAAAGTTAGCAGAAAATATACGTTCAAACAACGTTCTACCTGCCTTGGAAGCGAGGTTCGAAATGTGAGTCGTTGTTGCTGATTTGTGATACGTGTCAAGATCTTTGAAACGCATATTTCCTAATGGAGAAACAGGTCGCAATAATAAAAATATCGATCCACAGGGACTAGATGTAAAGAAACGTCGTCGAGCACTAATTCGTTATCAGTAGCCCTATTGTTTAGTCGATCAAAAAGGGACATGAGTTTATTATCTAGGCAATAATTAAGAAAATGACAACAAATATAAAAAAAATGGAGGTTCTAGGATCGAGTCATAAATGCAAATCATGGATCAACAAAGAGAAATCAATTACCAACGAAATCAAGAATGATTTGATCTGCAAAATTACCAAACACACTTTTTAAGTTAATGAATTGAGTAGATTCTCAAAAACCTTTTTTCATCTTTTGAATGTAAGTAGAAAATAAAAGCTCCCAAAAGATCGAACATCAAATTTAATTAATTGTTTCAAACCTAATCTACTCCAATTAACCTTTCTAAATCCCAATCCATTAATGCCTCAAACTTTTGGTTAAAGAACATTAATTGTGAACTCACTGAAAATAATTTTTGTCAAATCAATGAAATAAAGAACAAGCGATTTTAAAGATTAAAGATTCGTTGGAAAATAATATTCAATTCATCGATCATAATCCTTGTTTACAACATTAACCCTAGAACCCCACGAATGGACCTAGCTACTCATAATTAAAGCAATAAATAAAGCAAAAAAAGAGAAGGTGATGAAAGAAAGCATAAACATACTCATGAATATAAAGACAAGAATTCCTATAATGTTTCTACGAAAGTGAAATAAATTAACTTACAAGAAAGTAGATGAAAGCGATAAAAATGAAGCCATCCAATTGTATGTAAAGTGTATTCTAAACTAAACCTAAGATAAAACTCTCCAAACTCATGCACAAGACCCCTATATATAGGTTTGGGGTGAAACTAGGTCAAATCCGCGCGACTGGGCCAAAAAGCCCATGAAAATACCCAGCGGTCAACTGATTGTACCGAACCGTCAATTGACGGCTCAGCTCGACTGTCTCCAAACACTACTCCGTCTAGTCGACCGAATGGATGGTTCCAACGACCTGAGAGCTTCTTGTCCGATTTCTAGTCTACTGAACGGTGGAAACGGGCGACTGGTCGACCCAAATACTTGCCTATGCCGAAATCATGCAACTTTTCCTTCGATTGATCAAAACTACTTCATTTTCACCTGAAGACTTGCAAAATAGAGAAAACACAAACGAAACACGACACAAACACAATAACATGATTATTGGTCGTTAATAATACAAGAATAGACTCAAAACAATACTGAAACACATGCAAAATGACCGATTATTAATCTCGTAGACATTTCCTCTCCCGGGGTGGCTAGCTCTTAGTTAAGGAGGTGAAATACAAGATATTTCTCAAGAGATAAATGAAGCAATTTATACCTGCTGGGAGGTGCGAGACAAATTTGAGCGTTTGCCCAGTTCGAAGCCGGAGACGCATTGAGTGTGCACAGCTGCCGTTATGGGAGGTGTACATGGAGCCGTAAATTCCTTTTAGGGAGCTGAATATCCCTTGAGTGATATAGAAGTCCAGCTGGTAATTTTTAATCTGCGCATCGAAGTGCACGTTGATTTAAATGGAGCCAAGAGCGACTGTGACTGAGCAGTTTATCCTCCGGGGAATGGGTCATCCCAGAGCTTGGATACTCATGCTAGGAGCTCCGAGTATTTTATGTAGGAATGCGAAAAGTGAATTCCGATTCATTTCGCCTGGACCGAATTTTGGGTACTATAACTTATCATACATCAGTTATTTTGCCTAGCATGCTCTTAGAAATTATAATTGCATCACATAGGAGTTGCGAAATTCTTACTTGCGAATTTGGCGCAAAGATCGTCTACGAATGTAGTATTTGACTCCAAAATTAGGTTCTAAGTTGTATTTCCCTACCTGATCTCGCATAGTCTAGTGATGACAAATTGCGCAATCTCCCAATCTGGAATCCCCCATTAAGTTGTCGCCCCCCTATGAACCCCCTGGGGTTTCTGTGATTTGTTACGTGAATTATCATGATTCTTAATCACAAGCCCCTTGGATAAAAGGCTATTGGGCCAATCCATGGACCA
>AYJT01037935.1:0-11476 GCA_001278415.1 Ocimum tenuiflorum
TAAGATTGGGACATCAACATATCCACCCATTTCGGGATTTGGTCCCATTTGAATTGGGACTTCAGATACCACTTGATTCGTTGCCAAGTTATCGTCAGTCATCAAGGCATTAAATCGAGAACCAAATCCCGTGTTTTTTCGGGGAGCTAATTTAGTGGCCGTAATACTCGATGAAATCCTAACTTTCCTAGAATATTGTCTTCCCCCTTTAGCCGCCACCATCCAAGGGCCGTATCCACGGTTGCCCTTTGGTGTCCCCACGGCGGCTTCCCCATTATCGTTCTCAGACATGTTGTGTTCCTTCTCTACCCTGACACCACCTTCTGCTAGATTCTCCTTCGTAGGGCAAGAAGAATTCATGTGGCCATACATTCCACAGTTGAAACAAATATTTGGCAGATTTTCATACTCAACGCGTTGTACTTTCCCGGAGACTGTTATATCTGCACATAAAGGTTTGCCCTGGTCGATTTCAATAGCTAACCTCGCATACTTACCCCGTGTTTGCTCCGTCATTTGAGTATCAATTTTGAGGACTTTACCAATAATCAACCCAATTTTCCAAAAAATTGTTCAGTCATAGCAGTGGATTGGTAGGCCTGGAAGACGCACCCATGCCACAATTTTCTTAATAGCTTCCGAATTTACATCAAAATCAACACGCTATGGTTGGACATGAAGGTAGTGGCCCATGATGACCCATGGTCCTCCAGTTAACATGTTTGTAGCATCTTCCGGCATGTCAAAGCGGATCAAGTAGTATTGGTTATCTAAATCCATCATAGATGCCCTGTGCATGGCAGGCCATAATGAGGTTAATCGGTTTTTCAAGGCAATGTAGCCAATAGATTTCCCCATGAGTTTAACCACTACTGAGTTACTCCAGTGTTTCGTGATTGAATCAAGAAATTTCTTTGACATTTTGATACCGGGAATTTTCCCAGAGAAGTCGACTTCCACTTGATCATCATTGACATCTTTGTGACCTTCGACAATCCTCACTGCCCTCGTAGATTTCATGTGAAGAATAGTGTCTCGAAAGCTGACGCGAGGCGAGTCCGAGGGTTTGCCTGAATGGTCACAGACTCTCGCTTTTTTTGTTGATCGGTTCGCCATCGATTGACGGCCATTCAGTGGCGGAAAAGTCTCCATATCCGGTGGGTCTTTCGTGGTTCCAGTTGATTTGGTTGGGGGGGAGATGTTTTCTCTCACGCTCATCTCAAGAGTTTTTTAATCTCAATCACATATTCCAATTCAGATTCTTGGGTTTTTAATACAAGACCTATTTGTTCAAGTGAAACAAACATCAACCAACTCAACCAATACGAATAATAACTATATTTAGCATTTTTTTATTAAATATATATAATGGGTCATAAATTTTTGGGACTCATAAAATTTGGGGGGGCCTGGGCCACGTCTCTCCCGGCCCACCCTTCGGGCCAGTCTGCTTACGACAGTGCCAATGTTTACAAGGAGAAAACAAAGGCATTTCGTGGTCAACTTATTACTAGGAAGACTTCCATTGTGGGCCAAAATTGTTGCTTTATCATTTGCGTTTACATTTGTTTTCTCCTAAGTTAAATTCTAAATGAATAGATTCATTTGTTTTTATACTGATATATTTCCATATAGAAATCAAAAGCTTGGACACAAATAAAATTTTGTAAGCCAATGATCATCGGTTGAAGCCATTCCATTAAAGTTTCCAAGAAATCCACGTGGATCCAATCGATTTGGCCGAACCACCAAAGATGAAAAAGAAAAGCACTTTTTGGGAGACAACCATATGTCTTATTAGGCGGATTAAGTGTTGAAGGGGCATCTTTTATGGGAAAATTAACGTGAAATAAGTTGAATAATGACGACGTCATTGGGAAATCAAACGTGCATAAAAATGCGAGGAAGAAAGAAGAAGATAAGTATATTACTTTGGGCTGAAATCTGGGCCAAATTTAAATAGGTAAAGAATAATCAATTCTGGGCTAAAAACACACCTAAACTTGAGCCGAAAATTGGTTTGCAAGAATAATTAGATCAAATCATTTGTGGAATTAATACTTAAACTTTTAGGCTAAAATAATAATTTGGCTTGAACGGTAATTTGGGATTCTCAATTTTCGACGACGACGATGATGGCAGTAATTAGTGGTTTAGATACAAATAGTAAATAAAATAATTTAGGCGGGAACTTATAGAGTAGTAACATATAAGATATAAAACTTTTGTTTATTCATTTTAAATCGATTAAAGTAGTAGTGATCTTATTTTTGGCGCTTCCATTCTGCTCTCTGAAAGCTCAAGTTTTACGGTGACAGAAGTTCGAGGCCTTCTTCATGGCGTTCAATGATGTATCTTCATGGACTGATCGAATGTTTATATTGAATCAAACTGCAATATTCTTGTGTATATTCTCCTCCATCCTCTTGACCCTCCTGACAGCGTCAAGAATTTATTTACAAAAATATTAAGTTTGCTCAATCAATAAAGCGATCGCATCCACCATTGCTTTCGAGGGGCAAACTCGGTAGCAAACAATCTTGCAAGGCTTGCAGTCAAATCGTCCTCTTACTAGTTTTACGTCTGTTGTTTCTTTTCGAGGAGGATTCAAGGCCTATTTTGTTTTATTTTTCTTACAATAAGCATATTTTGTTTCGTTTTTTTTTATTCCGATCTTGCGTGTTCACTGATCACCTTGTACTTTTAGTCCCTTTATTAATCTAATTCTTCCCATTTATAAAGAATAAAGTTGAAAATTTTTGAATCGTTGATACGAAAGTCTCGTCTACGACAGCAGAGAAGCAAAAATAGTAAGATAAACATGTCCCAATGAATCAAAGCCCCAAATAAATACATTGTTCTATATCATTATTAGTCAATATCACCACTCACAATGACGATGGCAGTATTCAGAGTAACATAATTTTTGACGTAGTAACAGGTTTTGAAAAGATGCAAAAATACAACAAGCAATATTTTTGGGGAATAATTTGAAAATTCAATTTCTTTTCTATTTAGAAAATGTATTGATTGTGATTTCAAATTTTACAAATTCATGAGTAATTTTTCAACTTGTAACACGTAAATGACCCAACATTCCCCAAGTGTGGACCAACTAGGGGACCTATGACTAAGAAAACTACAACCATCAATAATCTTAGAATTTGAACAAATCAACCAAGGGGTAGGGTGAGAATGACACCATTTGACACGTGATAAGTGATCACGTGTGTAGTGACCCATAATAACCCCAAATCTACGGATCGTAGCTAGTACACCGGTGAGCATGAGTATCATAACCTTGAGAACTAATTAAACCAGAGCATACTTGAGTAATAGGTCCATCTTATCTCTATTATCTAAGCAAACAATAGTTGGTAGGATTTAATAACAAAGAAATCGAATTATAAAGAGAACAAAGTAACAAAGAAAGATAACCAAGTGAGGGAAGCGTGGGTCGTCGGATTTTGTAATCAAATAGGGAACCAAATCACCAATTAATTAAAATGTGTGACCAATTTAATCCTAAATAGGTAGTTTTATTGCCTAAAGGTCCACAACCTCTTGGTGTAGATTGTTATGCACCACACACAATTAAGTTTGGTGGCTTAAATTGACTGAAATTAAGATGATTAGACCTAAAGTTACACTAAACATGTGAATGGTGTGTTCAATAAAGTTTAATACATCATAAATCAAGTGAATTACATAATCATATGCCATAGATTAGACGCACACAAATCATGACTCTCAATCACACTAGTTGATGTACCTAAATGTGATGGAGGAATTATAGATTTCATGATAATTGAACTCAATTTAGGAAGAAAATCACATCTACAATTAATTAGATCAAAAGCTCCCAATTCAATTACATAAACCCTAGACTCAATAATTAATTTAGCTCATTGTTGAGGGTCAAAATCTTAGAACCATCGAACCGGGACATTGACCGCTCAAAGGGCTCGATACCGCCAGCCAAAATCAAATTAAGGCGGAAAAGCCTCGAGCAACAACCATCTACCCCAGCAAAAGCTCGAGACCTGGGTGCGGGATAAGGGAGAAGACCCTCGAGCGACCTTACTCCTCGACACTCAACGACCCGAAACCCTCGAGCTCCCTCACAAAATTTGCACAATGATGGCCACTTGCTTGTGCACGTACAAGAAGGATCCAGAATGATTTCCTTGCTGAGTCAGCATGACACCCAAAGCGTGACTTCAACAAGATCTCCCGCGCTTTGCAAATTGCCCCCCGGGTACTTTATTTAGTCCTTAGCCTGGGAATTATTTAGAATCATCCTGTACTTCTTCTATAAATAGGCGATGAGTCAGCTACAGTCAGACACTCACTTCACCTCCATCTTGTAGCTATTTCGGGTACTATAGCAAATAGTTCGTTCTCTGTAATTCTTATGACTCTGATCGTTGGAAATCTCCTGTAAATCACTTCTTTCGTATTATAAAATATCAGCTAGTCTATTCTGGGGACTATAAACCTTCTTGGAAGTTGCGGTGTCTGATTAAGATCGAACCTAAAGCTCTAAACCGATTCTGATAAAAAATAAAACCTCAATAAATTGGCCCCCATCGTGAGGCTCTAGGTGAAGATTTCAATTAGAAACCTCTATCTCAATGGTAGAAGAGATATATATCGTCCTTGAATCTTCAGATCTAGTGATCTCGATTTCGTCCCAAGCGGAGTCCAAGCTCAATCCACCAGACACGGCCGGAGAAGAAGATGTGGAGGAAATATCTATAGATCCACAAGATCCAATATGACATTTATAGGAGCAAATTTGGCCTCAGATCTACGAAGACAACTCGTCGACTTTCTCACAGCCGAGAGAAAGACCTTTCCCTGGTTTCATGAGGATTTGACCGGGATTGATCCCAACATTACAACTCATAAACTCAAAGTGGATCCGACCTTCAAGCCAGTTAAGCAGAAACAACGTTGATTTGTCCTTGAGAAGAATCGAGCCATAGATGAAGACATGGATAGACTTCTTAAGATTCATGTGATTCGAGAAGTAAGGTATCCAGAATGGTTATCCAATGTCATTGTGATAAAAAAAAAAGAACGGAAAGAATAGGTTCTGTGTCGATCATACAGATCTCAACAAAGCATGTCCAGAGGATCCTTTTCCGCTGTTGCACATAGATAGAATAATCGATGCTACAACCGGCCACGGTATGATGTTATTTATGGATGCTTTTTTGGGTTGGATGAGGAAGACCAGGAAAAGACCGCTTTTATGACCAATAAGGGGATTTATTGTTATCAGGTCATGTTGTTTGGGATAAAGAACGTCGGTCGATGAATTAATGGCTTGTGAACAAGATGTTTGCTGAGAAAATTGGAAAAACTATGGAGGTGTACATTGACGACATGCTAGTGAAATCTCCGAAGCCTGAGGATCATCTCACCCACCTCAGAGAGGCCTTCGAAATTCTAAACAAGTATAATACAAAGTTGAACCCAACAAATGCATTTTCAGTGTTACCTCTGGTAAATTTGTGGGTTATCTGGTGACCCCGAGGGGTATTGAAGCTGATCCAAATCAAATCAAGGCCATCAGAAATCTCCAGGCTCCCACAAATGCCAAGGAGATTCAGTGAATAACTGGGGAGATTCACAGCACTTAGCCGATTTATGTCCAAATATTCAGAGAGGACATAACCATTCTTCGAGGCATTAAAGAGGGTTGGAAAGTTCGAGTGGACAGCTACCTATGACTCAGCCTTCGAGGAATTAAAGAGGTACTTATCCACTTCTCCTTTAATGTCTAAACCCAAGCTGGAGGAACCGTTACTGCTGTATCTATAGTCTCCGAATCGGCAGTGAGTGGCATTCTTGTCTACGAGAGGCCTCCTTTAATGTCTAAACGCAAGCCGGAGGAACAGTTACTGTTGTATCTGCAGTCTCTGAATTGGCAGTGAGCGGCGTTCTTGTCTACAAGAGTGAGGGGAGACAACACTCGGTCTATTATGTTAGTAAGATGTTAGTTGGTGCAGAGATGTGGTACACAGCTCTCGGAAGCTTGTACTCGCTCTCGTCAATGTAACAAGGAAGCTGAGGCCATACTTTGAAGCTCATCCTATTAAAGTTATGACCGCATTCCCTCTATGATCTTTGTTAGCAAAGCCCAATTTGACTGGGCGTATGATGAAATGGGTTGTGGAGTTAGGGGGATACAGACTTGAGTTTGAGTCTCACACAACAATCAAGTCCCAGATCCTCGTCAATATTGTGGTGAATTTCTCGATCGGGCTTCACCTTGAAGTTGAACGAGAACTGTTAAGTGTGTCGAGCACAGAGAGGCACCGTGGGCATTGCTAGTCGATGGTGCAGGCAATTAAGAAGGGAGCGGAGCTGGGCTGGTCCTAATATCGCCCAGGGGAAAGTTGCCAATAGATTTCTCTGGTTCTCGTTCGAGGCAACGAATAACGAGGCAAAATACGAGGTCATGATACTTGGGTTGCGGCTAGCCCTAGAATTCAAAGTTTCACAAGTGCTCGTTTAGGGCGATTTGCAGCTCGTGGTTAAACAGCTCTCGGGTGAGCTTCAATTTATATTTGGACTTGCTAAAGAAAAAACTATAGAACTTCGAAAGCACTAGTGTATTCCACGTCCCCAGGGAAAGGAACACACATACAGACACTCTCACTAACCTTGCAGCAGGGGCCACCTCCAGAGAAAGTAGATCTATTCCGTTGTTAGTCCTTCAGTGGCCGGCCACAAGAGAAGGCGAGCCCAAGTGCGCAGTTGCATCAATGGTCGAAGATATGGGTGATTGTAGGAAGGAAATGTTGGAAAATCTGAAGGACGGAGTCATCCCTGACGATAAGATAGCAGCTCTTAAATTGCGAAGGAAAGCAGGCTGTTTTACTATCATCAAAGACTAATTGTACAAAAGATCCTTTCAAGGACCAGTGCTTAAGTGTATCAGTCGAACGCAAGGACTTGATGTTCTCGAGGATTTACATAGCGGAGCTTGCGGTAACCACTCAAGCGGTCGAACGCTTATGCACAGGGTGCACTTGGCCAAATTCTATTGGCCCACGCTGAAGGAAGATTCAGAAAAGTTCCAGAGAAATTGAGACATGTGTTAGAGATTCAAGGGATCGAGCGGTGGGCGAGCCAAACCACTGCATCCTAGTTTTCCTACATGGCCTTTTGCACTGTGGGAAATGGATATCATCAGAAAATTACCCCGGGGAGTGGGGCAGAAAGAATATGTTCTTCTGGTGACAGATTATTTCACTAAATGGGTAGAAACAGAAGGTATGTCTCGGATAAGGGACACTAAGGTAATCAACTTTTTGTGGAGAAACATTTTACGCCCATGGAAATCATACTGATAACGGTCCTCAATTTACCAGCCAAAAATTGCAAGACTTCTACGAGGACTAGGGTATTCACTTAACTTTCTCTACTCCCAGATATCTGGAGGCCAATGGACTAGTAGAATCGACTAATAAGACAATCATCGGAATTCTGTAGAAGAAACTTGACAAGCATAAATCTAAATGGGTAGAGGAGTTACTAGCTGCTTTGTGGGCCTACCGCATTTCTTAACGGACGGTCATCAGTGAAACCCCTTTAGCTCTGGCCTACGGGGTGGAAGTAGTCGCCCTGTGCTAGGTATCGGAGAGAAGCCCTTGGGTGGAGTCATTCAAGCCAGAATCTAACGAGCAGCAGATGATGCTAAATGTCAACCTGTTGGATGAGCGTCGAGAAAAGGCAGCACAGCAGATCGCCATGTGCCAAAGACAAATATCTAGATATCTTGACAAGTCTATTTGTGCCCGTTCGTTTGCAGAGGGAGATTGGGTACGTCGCCGAGTCTTCCCAAGTACACAAGAAGCAAATGCTGGCAAACTCGGAGCAACATGGGAAGGCCCATACTGCATCAAGAAAGCCATTGAAAGCAGTGCGTACATTCTCTCGACTCCGAAAAGTGTTGAAGTCCTTATTCATGGAATGTAAAACATTTGAAAACATACCAGTTTTAATATTTGTTAAACTTGTACTTAACTAGTTGATAAATTTATGATTTCATTTTTGCGACCATGTTTGTTGTTGGTTTAATACTCGTATATTTTTGTTCAAATTTTTGTATGAGGGGGTATCGGTACTTGAAGGCTTCTTACCTCAAGGGCATCGAAGGATCGAAATGATGATGATACACAACGAGATCAACTCGGTGCGGCCAACAGATCGGTACATTATTAACTTAGCATTTACAGCAAGAATGCATAACCATATGAAAGAGCGAAAGCAATAAAAAGAGATTGACACCTAATAAGAAGAATGAATAGAGAGTTAGAGTCTTAGGTACAGATCACATATTAAAACAAAGCTTTAAAGCAAACAAAATAAAGTCTAAGCTTTAAACCATAGGAAGGTGGCTGGTCTTGGGGGTCCACGAGCATCGAAGCCAGATCCTCGGACACCTAGTCAGAAGCCGTAGAGTGGTTGGCCGCATGATCAACATTGAGTTCTAAGCTGACCTCTCCTGCTCCGCATCCTCCTTCTCAGCATCTTCAGCCATGACTCTCTTCACCCTCTTGACATCGAACCGAGGGTCAAGTTCGAGGATCTTGCCATAGATGACATCCTCTGTTAACTTGGTAAGCTCCTTGCAGACATCCTACCCCAGCAGTCCGGTAAGAATAAAGAAGAGATCAATGCTGATCACATCTCAAGCATCACCCAGAGCTTTCTCTGATGCTTGAAGCTGTGCCTCCAGACCCATGCACTTTTCCTCGGACACTCGAAGGCAGTCCTCAAGCTTGACTCGTCCCTTCTCGAGTTCCACGGCATACCCTTTCTTTTTCTTCATCTTCAAGCGGAGGTCGTCGAGCTCAGTCTCGAGCTCCTCCACCCTTGTCGACCCGCGGCCACCCGAGCTTCGAGGTTCAGTTTCTTGGCCTTGAAGTCGTGGACAAGCTTGTTCTTTACGATGGCCACGAGGCGGTGCTTCCACTCTGCCGCCTCCCTCGTCGCTTTGGCTTGCCGCTTTCCTTCCCGAGCAAGCGCCAGCTCGACCTGAAGGGAAGAAGACCCCTCTCAACCTTTCAGGACATCCTGGAGGATGTCTGCCGCCTGCACCAAAACATGTCAATTCTAAATATATCATAACTTAAAATAAATTCATGTGACGTCGTACCTTCGTGACGGCCTCGAGGACGGCTCGAACGTCTGAGCTCACAGATTCCAACATGAGCTCAAGGTTCTTTGGATTGGTGGAAGCTCGAGACTTGGTCGGGGACGAAGAATCCCTGTAAGTCCTCCTCAGAATTTTGAGAGGGATCAGATCCTCAACGTCGAAACCCATCTCCAGAGGGATCTGCTCTAGGGATGGACTGGGTAGTAATTCAATAGCCTCCAGAAGTGGAAGCTAAGGGGGGAGGGAGATGATGAAACCCCAAAGGAATCTGCCACTTTGGCAGGGTTCTCGGGGAGAGCAACCCTCTTCCCCAATCGGGCCGCGAGCAAGTCCTTTCGAAATATCACGGGACCCGAAGGGGAGAGAAATTGTTCATGTGAGTTGGGAAGAGAGTGTGAACTTGGAGAGGGCTCCACTTGGTAGTGCAGACTACATGCGTCAGCGTGGTAGTGCCCTTTGACTGATGGTTAGTAACCTCCGACGTTACTGGCACTGCTCACCCGACGGGATTCTTCCTAGGTGAGCTCGGGGCGGTAAAGTCCTGCACAACTATATAATATTTAGAGAGGCAACAATCAGATAAAATAGAACAGAGATAGGTAAATCGAGATTTACGACCAATTTTGCTAAATTCGGTGCGAATGATGGGGTTGGTCGGAGGCAACCACATGAAGATGTAAGAGTGCCTCCACCCACAACTGTTGGAGGACATTTTATCTAACAGGGGAGGCTGGTCGGACTACGCAGTATTAACACTGTCGGGTAACTTTATTTAATCAAAAAAGTAGCACCACTCGTTAAGAGAGGGGACGCCGATGTCAGCAAAATCATAAATGGCTATAAGGGTGAGGGCCTGCATCCACTCCACCAGTGCGAGTTGCATTGGGGCTTTGCGATATTGGTCTAAGATTTGGACGAAGAAAGGGTGAATGGGGAGTCTAATTCCGTGCCTAAACAAAAAGTGGAGAAGGCCGTGTAACTGGCCAGTGGACTATGGCATCTATCGGAGGTAGAGGGAAACAGATAAGAATCCTCATCTATATCTATCTCGTAATCTTTAAATTTCTTGCGAAGGGTCCTCTCAGACACCTTCGACTCCTCATCCACTAAGGCATCTCTGAGGACCATTTTCTAGATAAGTGATAGACTAAGAAAATGCAAATTAAACGGTAAAAAGAAAGAGGACTAACCGCAATGCTAAGTCTCCTAGGAAGAAAAGGCCCCGTTCTAGAGAGAGAAAGTGTAGAGCAGATCTGGAATTTGAATTGCGAAAGTGACGAGATCTAGGGTTTGCGACCATTTATATTTGTGCCTAGAATTCCAAAGGTCACGACACTGTTTCACGGGTAAGTCACTCGAGATACCCTCCACGATGCATTTCCATACTTATCATTTTAAATCAAATTGTCTGTATGTTACACTCAGGGCTATGCAGTTGCCCCGACAAATGCGCAGATGTCTTACCTTGGGATTCTTGCCCCAGGATTCTAATTACGGATTTCTTGTCATGGATTTCTTATTTTGGGTTTCTTGGACTTCTTGTACGAGTAATCACGCCCGACATCTTATACTCGACTGATTGCTTTCGACTATTCGCGCCCACCTATATCGAGCACCCAATTCTCGTACACACTCGGGGCTATGTAGCCCCCATCATTCGACATATCGACAGAAACTCATCCAGAATTCTTATTGTCTACCACAATAGAAACTTATCTCCACAACTGTCGACGAATTTCTATCATGCTTATGGAATCCCCATTATTTCCCACGTATCGAAACAAATATGGCTTGACATATATTCGAGCATCTATTTCAGACATATTTCGTGACTATGATCCACTTTATTTATTATTTCAGACACAGCTGATCACTATGATCTGCATACTTGGGGCTGCCACCCCGGCGGCATATATTGTCTACTCATGCTCTCGAGCCGGCCCTGGCCACTCGGCCAAGCAAAAACTGACAATCTTCATGAAGTTTAACTCGTTAGACAGTAAAATATAGAATGATGGGTGAACACTGACCAAATAATTATCGAATCCATAGACCGTTATGAAGTTTAACTCGTTAGACAGTAAAACATATAATCCACTCTACTGTTTAGACAAGTTTTAGATCAGAGAAAATAACTAAACCATCTAAAAGAGACATAAAATAAAGTAAATAAAATAACTTATATATTCTAGGGCAGTCGACTCCTTTCATGGATTATTTTCATTCAATTGAAATCATCTACCAAGTTTAATTCTCTTTTATGTGATAAGTTGTTCTAAGTCGTCCTGACTAGGGTACAAC
>AYJT01037964.1:0-10567 GCA_001278415.1 Ocimum tenuiflorum
ACGTTACTTGTAAAAAAAGTGGGAAAAATATAAAATACTAGACGGAAAACTAATGGTGAATTTAATTGAACTTGATTTATCACAAAGAATGCGGACTCCACGGCACTGATCCAGAGAATGGGATAGCAAATTACCAGATTATAAGCAACTTGATGAACTCGCTTTGCAAAAGTCTTGAGGTACCTAAAAATCAAGTGTTCTATATAGGGCACTCATCGCACGTCCGCTTCCATTGGCATCCAGATAGCGCAGCAGCTCACCAGAATGCAATGACCTGCGTTGTGACGCACCATATAACTCGGCTGCACCACCATATAAAGACGAGGTTGGAAGCCCATGGATCCTTTGAAGACCTGTTTGGTCAGTATTCGAGCTGTAGCCCCTCTCAACTGTCTCAGCTTCAAGTGGCAGTTCATCCAAAGTCTATAGGACCCAAAAAAAACAAGAAATAGAAAGAATTATTCAGGAATACACAAAAGGCAGAGTTGTGACAGAAATGTATTTTACGTGAAAATTGGTTTACAAAATATTCAGTATTAACAGTAAACTTTCCGGGACAAGTTGATGAGATGACCTGTTCTCAAGTGATGGGTTGAAGCTATTCATTTTTCATAAGGTGCGTCACAGTGAATTAAATGTTGGTCACACTTCTGTTTTGTATTTTCTTTCACAAGTACACTATTCGTCTAATATAATAGTATTTACAAATAAAGTATGACGGAGAACTATTTGTATGTGCTGACAAGCAACAAGGCAGCCCAAATTCACACTTCTTGTCTTTTTCTGGGAATCAGGCACATAAACGGGAAGATGCATCATCCAAGGATGAAATTTTGAAGGCCATAGTTCAAAATTGTGGAAGAAGGTGGGTGGGGGGAGGCAAGCAAGAAAAGCGTCAAAGATTAACTTTCAATCCTCGAGCTAGGGACAGTCACTTGAATGACTAGATAGGATCGAGCATACTAAAATGGAAGCCAAATCGAAGTGTGTAAATTGATGATCACTGATATATAGACATTTTGCCAATGTATACCACCAAGGCATGAAGCTTACAGCCACAAAGCTAAGCAACAGGCAGCAAGCTGCTATATGCTAAGACTTACACGGAATGCTTGCTGCAGGACCCGAAGTGTCTCTCGGGTACGCTTCCTCTTAGTGGCCACCTCATCTGGTTCCTGCAGCATTTCTTCAAATAAATCGTCCCTGCTCAAACACAATTGGGACCAAGCATTAGCTATTTACGTATTTTGGTGGATAAAAGTACTTTAAGATAGGAGAAGGGGAAAAGGAGCATGCAACATTAACGCAACAATCATCAAGTAACATAACAGTGTGGACATCCATGCTATTACAGTGAAATTAGAATGAGAAAAGGTGATCACAATAGATTAATTACTCTCCAATTTTCTTGTTATAGAGTAAGAGAATAAAAATAAAGAAAATACAACAGCATCCAATTACTGGTAATATAGCCAGCATCATGTGCAAGATTTCTGATTTACATTTGAAGACAACAAGCCACAGTTCCACCTTATTTTCATCTTTCTCTTTTGTTCATTTATCATCTACAAGCACCATCATTTGGAAACATAACATACCTGTAAAGTGCTTTGATAAAAACATTATGAAGCTCTCTTTTTGTGTGGTTTACCTGCAAGAGAGATCCAATGCAAGAGTTCAGGTGTATCCAGTTATGACAGAATGATCAGCTTGGCTGTCATGATCAAACATGCAATTTACATCTTACTTGAAATAGGAGCAGTGGTGCAATAAAGGAGGAAAATCAAACAGATAAGATTAGTGCATTATATTTGAATGGCAGCTGCAATCTTTTAGGTAAAGTCCAAACCATTTATTCAAAAAATTAGCCAGGTTTAGTTTATTTGGATCAAAGGACTGGGGTTTACCTATACTACATGTAATAAAAAGAACTTTAGAAAGATTACAGGGATCATCATTTTCCCGCTCAAAAAATTAGATCATCACCTTTTTTATTCTTCCTTTAAATTTATTTTATTTACTAATTTACAAGTATAAATTTTCTCTGTCAAATATTTACAATTGTGCATTGTGCGTTTATTTATTGCATTTTAGAATAATTCTGTAATATACAGAACACATTGACAGCTTTTTTCCTTCAATATCATATGCTTCTTGTTGCATACATAATGCTTCCCTTGAATATTTTATACTTCTCTAGTCATGTACATGTAACACATAGAACAAACAAACATATAATATTGAACAAACAAGCATAAGTTAACATGCTACCACACGAGAATTCTTAATATAGAAACTGCTCCCCATAATAAATTTTTTTAAAAAAATCTAAATATATATATAAAATTCAAAAAGATTATTGGATAATAACGTGTAACATATTTAAACCAAGAATACAAATGTACAAAAATAAATTATATATTTTTTAACAAACACTGAAAACGTATACAAATATAACTGACTTTTTAAATCATATTTTAACGTTGCAAAGTGGGATATTGGGAATGGGGCCACACAAAACGGGGACAAAACTAGTGACTACGAAGACGCAGCTCTCATATTCAAGTACATAAAATTCCATGCTCAGAATGATAATGTGTCGCTGATGAGAAGGCGGCGAAACAATGTACCAATGAGAACCAATAAAGCAACAGAATTGAGCAAAATATCTAAGACAAAAAGTCGATATTACCAGAAAATGCATAATAGCTTTTGGTACAGAATCCTCTATGTTCTTCCGTACAATATCATAATATGATTTCAACAATAGCTTTGTAACAGCAATCCCAGTAGTCTCGTCATCTGAGTGGGTTTCTGGCGGCCTCAATATACTTGGAGGCTAATAAAAATAATAAAGAAATGAATCAGATGACAAGGCAAGCAAGCACCCTGAAAATGCGATTGATTAAAGTTGAAGAAGATGTACCTCTCTCAAATGAATCATTGAGATTCCCTGCTCCATGGTCTGAATAGGCTCGCTAAATGGTTTACTCAACGAATTTTCTTTTACAGTTGTGCGGTTATCATTTCCGCCAAAAATTGATGATATTCCCCAAGACGAACCAGCACTGGGAACTGTTCAATGATGTATACACAGTAAGCTTAATGATGATAATTACTACGTGAATATTGCATGGCAACCGGTTAAGGACTTTCTTTTATCAAGCAGACAAAAGGCGTTCCTAGCTCCTATAAAAATGGAAGTCATGTGTTGTCTCAAAGTCATGTGCTTCCATTAAGAGAAAAAGGAGTGCAACCGCCAAACTTAAATGACCATTTTTACAGAAAAAGACTGATAAGTTGGTTACAGGCAACAACCATTTGCAAATGCCCATACTACAAATATAAATGGATTTGGCAATTGAATTAGAACAAATTATGTTTGCAGTCGGAGTGACAAAGACAACTGTAGAAATTTCTACTCCTCACAAGGAAGTGTAACAGCAGATTTTCAATTTTTATTCAAAGAGATTTTTTACCTAAACACGTGTACAGAACAAAATGAGAGACATACCTGGGGCGGCAGTTCTCTCTACTTCCACAACAGGCCGAGCACCCTTTTCGCCGTGGGAAGAACAGAACAAGGAATCAGTCAATACAAAATAAACAATATGAGGATCCCCAGGTCTTTGGTTGCCAGTATAAATTACCTGCTCTGGAACAATTCCATTCACTTGACGAGCAAGAATGGAACGAGGCTTCAAACTTCTCTCTGAAATTGCTGCCTTATCTGAATCTCCTGTTTCCTGATTCATGTGTGCCAACCGTAGATAAAATAATCGAACATCGTTGCAAAATTGGAGGGAACAGTAACCCATCTGTACAAAATTCTGTACCTTCTGTCTCGAAACAGGTGTTGCAATCCTGGATGACTTGGTTTGTTGTTTTGCTATCTCTAAAGCTTTAGCCCCACCAATAAAATTTGGGTGGGAAGTATTTATATAATCCATCTATAAAAAGGGTAGTTAAGTTTCAGCTATTCACAAAATAAATAAAGAACCAAACAGATTTAAGAAGTAAATAAAAAATAAGTTTTCATGACAATATATAATCTACAAAAAGCATAAACGATATCCCTTCATATCCGGAACTTAACTTGGACAGAGGATTCAATTCACAACTGGATTAATTATTTAACGTGACAAATTTCAGGTTATTGATTCTAACTTGCATATTAACAATAGAAAGAAACTCACAAGAAAATATACACATCTCGACAATAATAAGCACCTGTTTCATAACAACCTAATTATTCTAAGATCTGCTTTAAAGTTTGCAGCTAAAACTATCAACCAGAACAAAATCAAATGAACTCTGTATAATGAACTGATAAAGCGGGTTCTTCAATATTGCACTATGTGAACTAGATTCATAAACTCAATAAACATAAAACTCATTAACGTAAAAATCGGCAGAAATGAATAGAGAAAATGAAGATATGGGATTCACAAAGTAGGATTGAGAATGAAAAGGAGCTTAGTTCACACCCCCAACCAGGCAACCATACGCCCAAATGGCGAAAGAAACCTCGTATGCCCCCGAAGATAGATTGTTGAGGGCTATAGCTGCATTCAGGTATTCACTTCAAAAGAGACTTGTTCAAAACTCCCTATAGGTGGTAGTGGTCGGGTTATTGATATGAGGTGGATGCAAAAGAGGAGAGGTTCTAGTTATAATCCAGAAATGATCCTGTATATATTTCACAGAAATGTGAAACCAAAGTAGGTGGTAAGGTAGCTGTAATGCATGGAAATAAAGGTATCATTTCAAAAATTTTGCCTAGAGCAGTAAACTTAGTCTCAATTTTTGTCAACGCACAGCACCTTATATAAGGCATACCTATTTCTATCTCTTGCATTATCTCTTACTTTTACACTGTTAGCATAACACCGCTATTACTAGACTCGTTTACTATCTAAACACTCAGAGTTGTCAAACAACCAATAGTAACAGTGATTGCAAGAGGCAGAATTTCTGCAGGCGCATCAGCTAATCAACTGAGTATTTCTGATGGCAGTAGGGTAAAAAAAATGGTAGCAAAATAGTACTGGATAAGTGAACAAAAATATGAGAAAACCCACTAGAGCATATAAATGATAGTAAGAAACGTGAGGAAGTTCCATCACTGGAAGTGCATGCACAAGGAAGATGAAGAAACAATAAATTAGCATTTCACTTAGCTGCGAAATTGAATAGTAAAAAATTATTCAGAGATGTTTGAGAGTCAGCACTAGAGTCTATAACTTGAAGAGGACAAACAGGCAGTGGAGAGGCAGAATAGTCAGGTTATGATCATTTATGAAATGTCATACATCTAAAAGCTGGCAATAAATGGACAGTTGGAAGTAAATCAAAACCAAGAAATGTTTTGAAAGGAAGCAATACAAACACAACATGATCTGCACTGTATTAAGGAAGAATGACGCATATTCTGCATCAAGTACATTGGCGTATGTATTTTTACACAGCAGAACTAAAGATGTTACAAGTTGTTGGGGAAATAGTTTAACATACAGATGCAGATTACCTCCATTTCAACTAAAAAACCTATCACAGCCTTCAATGGCTCAAGACCTTCGCGCAAAAAATTCCCAATGACCTCATCCATGCGCTTCCTAAGGACCGGAAATCGTTGCAATTCATTGACCACACAGTGATGGCTCATCTAAGAAACGTCCAGATACAATTTCCAGTTAGAAAGAAGGAAAGGCAAGCACACACCAATCTAAAGGGTGATTTGTAGATATATACCTTCACTAGCTCGTCATAAATAAATCTAGCGCATTGCAAACTTGGATCTAACAAGCGAGCTATCTGCCTTCTAATAAGAACCTCAAATGGAACCTATGTATTTGTGATTATTCAACATAAGAGGTGTTACATTGTAGAACAAATTCCAAAAAATTAAAAAAGAGCCCGCAGCTGTCCCTAGAAGTAAAACATGATTAGAAGAAACTGATGCAAGGACATACTTCTGGTATAAACAAGCCGGACCTGGGACCAGTTGCATTTCGGATGGCAGTACGGATGTCTTCGTCAGTAAAATCCTCACAAGGATCCACTTCCTGTAGAAAGAGAAACAAAAACATTAAATAGATATAAGCTTGAAGATCAATGAAACATCCCAGAAAAGGTTGCTCATAAATATAATCTGCAAAGCAACACTCGCAAAAAAATTCACATATTTAAATGGAGAGGGGATAATGACAAGGCCCTGATATGTTTAATAACGTTTCTTTTCATCATTTTTGTTACTCTCTTAATTTTTCACTAGTCTGCCTGCAATATTTCAACCATTCAGTATCAGCTCGCAATGTTGACTACTTAATAAAACAAAGGGAACACTAAATACAGAAAACTCACTTGTATTTATTTTTTTCATCTTGTAAATGAAATTCAATATATTAACTCCTAAAAAATATACAAAATTGCATATATGTCAAGAAAACAGACCGAAACTGCTTTAAAATAACACAGAAATCACAAACCTCCAAGCTTTTAACATAAATTTCTTGGAAAATATAATGTATTCTTGCGCCACCAGACAGCTCAGAAGTTGACATCCCTTCACTTTTCCCTTCTATCATGGAGGAGAATGCTGTTTTGAACAGAAAATAAACTCTTCAAGTAGCTGGTGTAGATGCCAACGAATGCAGCAAATGGACAAACATGAATCAACAAAGATGGGATATTTATACATTTGTTCCAATTCTAGACAAACACAAGAATGGGTACAATTGCTAATTGGGGCACGGCAGCATTCATCATTGCCAGTAATATCATGTCAAATTTTTAAGTTGTATCTAGAATTAAGCTAACACACGAAATATACAAGGATTGTCTACAAAAACTCAGAATGCATTTTGTTAAACAATAAAAACAAATGAACACTTACGGACTCATCACGAGTGGCTACATGTTCACAGAACACGTGTAAGTATATATCTTAAATTTTAGCAGGACATCAGATAGAAGACAGGAACATTTGAATACATGGTATTCTCATCTGTTGAATAACATTTTTTTTTCTAAGAGAGTAAACTGTCGGATATGTGAATCGTCTAATGTTTTCTAACTCTAGGATACCTCCCCATTTGCAGTATTAGTATATTTATCAAAACCATGTTAACGCACAGAAAATCCCTCAAGGGAAAATATGATAACCGAAGGTCTAACTCAATAAGTGCTGACTGGTGAACTTATTAATGTTGTGGGTGGTTGGGGGAAGAGAAATATATCATACCTTCGGAGTATTTTGAAAGAATGTTTAGCAGCAATGCTCCCTGGCCAGCCTGTTCATCACAATAAGGTTGAATAATCAAGATAATTGGTGGATAGCACAAAGCCCCAAAAATAAATGATCCGATCAAAGTTATAGTCGTAGTAGGAGGAGGAGGAGGAGGAGCCCCAAATTGAAGTGTCCATTCGCGTACATTAGACATAAGCAATCTATAATCGAAGTTAATCGAAGTTATTGAAACTTTCGATAGTCACAATGTTTCCAAATTGAGAAGATGGAGTAATTTCTTAGCTAGGGACAAAGACAGGTGAATACAAGCAAAATCTGAAATCAAACTATGCATCCACATCACACACTCAGAGCACAATAGGGAACAGCCATGACATTAACCTGAAGAAAATACAACAAGATGAAAATGGCAAATTAAGAGAACAACAACCTTGGACTCAGTAATTTCTCCATAATTAGCGTGCTCTTTTGCGACAGAAACAAGTTCAGCACTAATGCGGGTTTTCAATCCTGGAAGAACATTCTTGATATGTTGAACAAGAATCTGTAACGAGAACAAAGCTAATATCAGATCAGAAAGCGAGCTGAGACTCAAAATAACTATTAGTCTTTCATAAAGCATTGATATCTCCAACTAAGGTTTTGAAGCATAGTGGTGGCGTTCATGAGTGTTATCCTGCAAGCTAAATAACCAACATAAGGGAATGCAAATTGTCATTTCACTGTCGCAAATATGCCTCTGCCTGGCGAACACATGAAAGTGAATGAATATGTAACAAGACCACACAGGGATAAAGAGAAGGATGAAAAAAAGTTTCCAACTTTTGAGGCTAGTAAAGACTAAGCAGTTAGTCAGATGTATTTCAAGGGATAGCTATAAAACATATAACATAAAGTCCAACTTTGAATACCTGGTTCAACTTCTTGGCCAATTGAGGTACCCCACAACGGTCGGCAAGATCACTGTACACCTGCAAATAATATATTTAAACCGTCTGAAGAAATAAGAATGAGATCCGGAAGTTAAATTGTTAAGGAGATAGATCAAAGGCATACTGGGCGACTACGAAAAAACTTCTCCTCTGCTGTAAGTGCATCCTTGATGCTCCGATTCAACAGAATATCCTGAACAATTAATAACATTTAATTGGTTTAAGTTACACACGCATAACCCGTCTGGAATCTGACATACAACATGGCACTCTCTCTCTGATATTTATTGCACCCTCAATTGTTCCATCACAAGTCATAAAATTCTTAGACAACCTCCTAGCTATTACATTGACAATTAATACTACATCAACCTTGTCTTAAGTATAATAAATATCAGTATTATGCAATGGTTCTGCTTTGTTTATCTGAATAAGGCATGATAAAATAAACATTACAACAATTAATTCAGTTCAACTGCATCACCATTGATACATGTATCATACATATATAGAAGCAAAGATTTCAGACAACGTGAATCAAGAGATAGATTCAAATTTAATAAGTTCTTAAATAAATTAATCGTTTACTCGATAACAACTAAAACAAATCAGCACAAGGCACACATCTTTAGCCGCCACCTAAATGAATCGAAAAGATATGAAGATCAAAACCCATCAATGACAAAATGATAAGAAATCCAAAGGTAACATAAGGAGTTAAATTGATATCATAAGGTTTAAAAACCTGTAACATAACAAAGTGTGTGAAATGTGAAAGAAAAACTACCTCTTGACTACGATTAACAACACCCACATAACCAAGCCGCAGAGGAATAACTTTTCCGAGCAAAAAGTTGCGAGCATCAGTACCCCTGTCCATAATGTCCAACTGAAACAACAAAGTGCCACCCAAATAAGAACAAAAAACACATTACTGACTTAATCTACATTCAATCTAATTATAAAGTTAATCTCACCTTCGTAATTACACCAATTGTTCTATAGCCTGCAGGTATAAACTTCATTACATGAAGTCTGGAATCCAGATATGCTATAATAGAAGCTATATATCTACCATATATAGGACGTTAAAGATGATGAGAATAGAAAATGAAGAAGCTACCATCAGGGTCGGCCATTCCAGCCATTTGAAGTGCATCTGAGTTTGCCAGATCTGAATTTGCTGGTGTAACAGCCAGTATCAAGCAACTTGGGCGCTTGATATATGACATTATCATTGTTCTAATGCGTGCTTCAATATCTGATGGTTGATCACCCACTGGAACTTTAGTTAAGCCTGGTAGATCCACAAGAGCAATATCTAGAACATTTGGAGAGAAAATCTTTAAACGGATCTGTTTGTCCGAAACACCTTTGTTTCCTCCAGCTTCTCTCTCAGTTTCAGCCTAAACATATAATTGAAATTATCAAGTACTGAAACACAGGGTCACATTCAAAGCTGTGAAGGCCCTATCCTCATCGTGACAAAAATATGCTGGGATTGTTAAAAAAACTCACATTAACACACATTCAACCAGCTTCTACAAGGATAATTATAAGAAAAAGACAATCTTTAGAAGTACTTTTAAGTTTTAAAATCTATCCCCAATTTTCCATGTATACCATCAACTTTCTTTGTCGTCACCCATTTTTCCTCTCTTTTCCAAATTTTTATCCAATTTGTTCTGCAAAAGGGCAGAAACAGAGCAAATCACTACCTTCAAATATCAACATATTATCACTGGCAATATAACAATGTGCTTATGTTTTTAGTACATGGGTGTGTGTGTGCTCGCACATGAACACACATGCATTTTACTTATTGTATATTTACTATGAATCTACCTCAAAGAATAATTGGTTTAAACTATCGAGCCCTATCATTTTGTCAACAAACTATGTTCACGTTTAATATATTCAAAGTTGTGCTCTATAGAGAAAAATAGATTTTTGATACAGTTAGCTCAATAAAGTTCATTCAAATCACAAGAATAACTCGATATGCAGCTGTATTTGATGTACAAGCTAGCTGTAGTTCTCCGATACTGATCGATGATGATTTCCAATGCGAGTTATATTGCACCAGTTGATAAGCACAATACATGAGAAACTGACCTGAATCTCTTTCCGTATCTCATTGAAATCAAAGAACTTCTTCCCGGGTAAATGCAAAAACTCCCCCCACTCGTCTCCAGGTCCATCGCCCATACTTTTCTTCTGCACCAACTGCAGCACAAGCGGGCGGCGGGTACAGATATCATTGCCACGTGGCAGGAAATCGCGTCCTACCAGCGCCTCCAACACACTGGATTTTCCGCTGCTTTGGCTTCCGACCACCGCGACCTGCGGCAGTTCAATCGTCGACTGGCTCCCAATCTGCGAAAAA
>AYJT01037981.1:0-12464 GCA_001278415.1 Ocimum tenuiflorum
GCTCAGACACATGCACAGCTAGGGAAAAATCAGTTGCCTAATTATCGACTGAGGTTAGGGCTATTTCAGTCTCTTCCAGTCTAATGTCAGCCATGAATGCCACCAATGGTTCATCATCATCAGAACTGATAGCTGACTCAGAATCTAGATTGTCATCATCAAAGAAAATATCCGGCATCTCAGTTCTGGTTAGCATAGCTTCAGCATACGCCTTGGACACCATTCTTTGAAAGTGTTTCTTCAACTTGGCTAGCTCCTCCTCACCCACCTTAAGATAATCAAACTTAAGATGGTTAGGTGAGTTGCACTTAAAGCAAGTGCATTGTTGCCTTCTTGAAAACTGAGGCTTTTCAATCTTCTTTTCATCTTGAGCAGATGTTTGTGCTCTACTCCTGACCTTTTCCAACTTCTTGGTGAGAATACGCATTTGCTCATCCAGCTCTTGAATGACATTTGCTTGGGATTTCTTAGCTGACTTTGAGGGTCTGTTAGCTGGTGCAATAAATTGTTGTCGTTGCGGCTTGTGAGGCGAAAAACGAATAGGGCCGCATCCTCCAGTTTGATGACGCTGGGTATTCTTCTTTGATTCATGCTCACTAAGACGAGCTAGGTCACACTCGTGTGCTCGAAGAGATGCAAACATATCCTTGATCGGCATCTTTGACAAGTCACATTCCTTGAGAGCAGTGACCTTAACAAACTAGTCCTCTCTTGGCATCCTCGCCAAGATCTTTGCATTCAACTCATCAACTGGGTATTTGCAACCCAGAGCTGTCAGCTCACTAAAAATGAAGTTGAACCGAGCCTCCATCTCCTGTACAGATTCACCAGTTAGCATGGCAAAAGATTCATATTTTTCAACACAAACCTGGAGTTTGTTTCTGGTGATTTCATCTGATTCCTTGAACAGGTCCTCCAGAAAATTCCACATCTACTTAGTTGAGTCACAGTTTGCAATATCTTTCATTCTATCTTCATCAAGAGTTGAGAAGATGATATCTTGAGCCAGATATTCCAGTTGATGTTAGCACTTATCTTCGGTAGTCCACTCAGCATGCGGATTTTCTATGAACTCCGGTTTATCATTATTTTGGGGGTTGGTGTTGATCTTCTCTATTCTGATCGAACCTTCTTCAATAACTTGCCACATATCCTCATGCTGGCTTAGAAGATGAGCTTTGACACATCTTTTCTAGCTTGTATAGTTTTCCACCGAAAACTTAGGCACTCTTATAGAGGCCATCTCTTTGTTATATCAACTAAGATCCTGCTCGCAACAATTGTAAGGAATATGGATCTCGTACGAGTGACTCAAAACACTTGGTCTTGTGAACCAACTGCTCTCATACCACTTGTTGGTCCCAAATCATAGTTTATAATAAATTGCGAAAACATTAGAAAATAAATGCAGAATTGGTAGACCCTTATGATTACTTCAGTTGACTTGTGAACAAGTCAGCTAGTTCATTGAGAACTTTGTTAATGAGTAGGATTAGGGTTTCTTACGGTTATACTCCAGCTACTGGTGGTATCTAGGTTTCAAAGCACTTGTAAAATAAACAAAGGACAGAAAGACGTAAATAACACGGGATATATAGAGATTCGGATGTAAACATCTTACGTTCCTTCTTCCTTCTCCACGAAGGGAAATCCACTATAGATAGTTATACGCGGTGTTTGAATACGGTTTACAACCACTTATCTTCTCTAACGGAGAACTTCATTTGTTCTCGATCACAGGCACGGCTGAACTTGAAGCTTTACCGGAATTCGCTTCCTAGGCTTCTTGTTCTGCAGGTTGAAGGCTTGAGTTTCCTTCATGAACCTAAATCAGTTGGGTTTTGGTCTAAGATAAGAATCTGTGAAGTCTCGGAAACCTTAAGCTATGAATAGATGTTGGTTCTCCAGTGGTCTCGAGTAAAAAATACTCGGAAAGCTTAAAGAGCTTTTAGAGAGAGAAAGAGAACTTTAAGAGATTGCAGAGGGTTCGAGTTTTGCACGCATCAACTAACTTGGCTAACTTTTTCTCTGTTCAATGGCTCCTCTATTTATAGGCCATGGTCGAATAGTATCCGTTGGAAGCAACAGAACAGTAGTCACTTTCAGTGGTCAGAGATATGACCGTTGGTGTCCTTTTTGCAGGCTTTAGCAGTTCTTTATCCATCGAATACTCAGCCGCGGTTTTTGTCCGCTGGATAATGACTGGTTGACTGACTATATTTTAAGGTAATTTCTGGAAAGTCAGCTTTGATGTAGGTCTGAGCAAATCTAAAATTCCTCTTTTGTCTCTCAGTTGTTCGAAGGACAACTGGGCTAGATAGCTTACTTGAACCGAAAGTCAGTTGTACTTTTGATAGTCAGCTATGGGAGTCAACTCCGTCTCTCTCAGCTCTTAGTTCATCTTGAACTGTCAATTGTGTTCCTCACAGATGTGGTCTTGAATTACTAACAGCTGAATAAAGTTAGTTGTGGTCTTCAGCTCTCCTCGAACCTAAGCTATTCCAAATTATTCATATACAAGGATTATATTCTTATGCAATTAAAATTCTATAAAGTAGAAGACAAGAGGTGGAAACATATTTTTCTATAGTTGAATGATTTATTACTGACGTCACAAAATGTGGATTCAATATCTGAAAATTTGAAGCAGCGAGAAAACAATTCCTCCTTTTAATTTCCAAGAAGGTGAGAAACAGTTTATTTTGGTGAATTGGAATTTATGATTATTATTATTAGTAGTAGTTGTTGTCCACTCCCATCTCAAAAGCATTCCACATTCCCACCCATAACATTTCCCAATCCCATCCATTATTCTCACTTTAATTATTTAAATACTCGAATTTTAGTCTCCACTTTATTAATTTTATATCCGTCATACACCCCTCTCGCCTCTTCTCATTCCCTTCTTAAGTTTCAATCGATATTTAGTCAGGTCTCTTTATTCGAATGTCGGAAGATGGTGATAACGTTCAACGATGTTGCTGATTACAAATTAGTTTTCTTTTCTTTTTATTGGATTGTCGGCAACATTTGGTTCGGTGCGGCGGAAGCCGGTCAGTTATGAATCACCTGCAAATCTGTCGAGGGATATAGCTTACGCCCTGGAATAATTACCTGAATATCCGTTTTATTTTTTTGACGGTCTAATTCTTCGATAAAGAGCCAGCAAAATAAAAAGGAAAAAGAAAATAGAACATTGCACTGTTACTTGAGCGGGAAATTTCACTCTGCTGCTGATTTTGCTATTATATACTAATTTTAAGTCAAATGCCAAATGAAGATCGTCCTTGACATGCAAACTAAGCACTTATCATAATTATAGAATGTTCAAATCTAAAGATCCATTACTAACTACAGTATCTTCGTATATAAACAGAAGGAATTTTACATCAATTTTTTTTATTTGTACATATTATTATATTTTTTTTTTTTGGTTTTAATGAAAGAAGTCGACATTTTTTTCTTGAGAAAAAGTCAGCAATATTAATTAAGTGATATTGATCATTTAATCACAAATATAAAACGGTTGATGATTTATGCTTAATTGCATTTAGATATTAGTTTACTTATGATTATATCCATGTGTATATATAGTGATTATATAAAATTATCTTAACTCACACCCATCAATATTACCGATAGAACTATAATGCAAAGTTATAATCTATATTTATACAAATTGATAAATATATTTGTAAATTTTTGTGTTTTTATATATTTATAATTGATCACTTCACTGTAGATGTTGAAATGAAATTGATGATGAATGAAACTAATTTGCAACATACAAAAAATGCATTTTCGTAGATAATAATAATAGACTAAATTATTTTTCCAATACAACACACCTGTTGAGAATAGAAAGATGTTTATTGACCTTTTTGTGTGAAGAATTGACCAATTTTGTATCATAAAAAAAATGAAGTATATATATTTATTATTTAAAATTTTAATTTGTAAATTAATTAAATAATACTTTCATTGTCCATAGTGCTTAATAGATATTTCACTTTGGTGCCTATAGATTTCATTCTCCTAGACATTTTGCTTGTATATATGTGTGTGTTTTAACTTCTTGTAAATACACATTCTATAAAAAAATATTGTATGAATTTTTTATATACACATAATAGGATGTGTTACATATAATTATATCTTTGTACAAAAAGTTATATGAAAAAAATGTGATCCCAAAAAATAGTGAAGAAAGATAAATATTTAGAATATGTGTATAAAAATAGTAAAATAGAAAGAAAAAAAAGAGGAAAAGGACAAGAATAGTTTTTGGAGAAAAAATGTACTATTCCCTTCGTTTTGCTATTGTATAATATATATTGAATATAGACGTGTAATGCGTAATGTCATTCACATTACCTTCAACCAAGTACATCACAGAATCAAAACCAAACTGTGTACAGACAATCAAACCTTTTATAACCACATGAAAGTTAGAATTTGAAGGTCTACTGATCTAAGACTAACAAAAATCACACGTAATCTACCTAAAGGCAAAATAACTGATCTTTTCTAATGAGCACACCAGATTACCAGAAAAACGTAGGCTGCTCAAGCATACAAAACTTCCCAACAAATCTCTAACAGCTTAACCCCTAGCCAACATGACATTTAACTTACCATCGTCGCCAAATGATGCACCGCACAGGCGAGGTACATTTCTGCTCTCTCTACCAAAACTGAGGGTCCTCTGATTTAGATGCAAAAGGGCAAGCATGCTTATAGCAAGCAAAGCAGCATTACCCACAATCCCAGCCGTGTGATCCAGTTTGAGAGACTTTGAAACACGAGCATAACTAGAAACGAGGAAATTGACAACCGCATTTGACCTTTTCCTTGTCTCTGCTACAATCTTTTCACCTAAAATATGCGGTATAGAACCGTAGAGATGTTCTGGTGCAACAAACCGACTGGCCTCACGCATATCACCTACCAAAGCTTGTGCTTCCTCGATGACTTTGTATTTCTTACCATGATGCTCAGCCAATCTCATTGCAAGGATAACACGGCTTTGTTCCAAACGAGCTACTGCAGCATCTCTCTCTGCTTTCTGTTGAGTCTGTACAGTCTGTAAGTTGACATCAGATGGCGCTTTTAGCATTGCTTTTCAGAAAACAATTTACATGTCAAAGTACCACAACAGTAATGACAGAGTTTTCTGAGATATTGCAGTTTGTAGGTGACAAATGATCTAATTCCATGGCCTTTCGTCTCCATGCATAAAAAATGAAAACAATTATTTAGAATAGATGACACAGATTATCTTACAATGAAAACGAGTATTCAACCCGAGAACAAACTCCACGCAATAGGTGTTAATACATGATATGTAAATCCTATCACACTGTTATCACCAAGGAAACCTCTTTAAAGGTGAGAGCTCTATGCAGCAGACACCGAAACAGTAGTTATTTACCCTCACTGTCTTGGACATTCTCACCTAGTCGTGCAGGTTAAACCTTTTTCTAAAGCCTAAAAATCCAACAAAGACTATTTTCAGCAATAAGTATTACATATTTCAACCATATACAACAGACATGACTTTTTAAACTAGCTCATCTCCAGGTACAGCAAAGCCATCTTACAAAGTTTTAGGATACAAATATTCATTCAGACTACCACTAAATCTTTCAAGACCTAAACACCGAAGAAAATCGCATGATAACTAAAATTAGCGATTCTTTTCACGAATTGTGTGATGAGTGTAGGAGCAAAAACACAAGTACAGTTCTATTGAAGATGGGATGGGCATATGCACAATAAAAACCACAAAAATGCACAATTATTAGTTACTTCAACAATATGAGTTATCACATAAAATCAAATCACGGCCCTACACATATATGTGCAATTCCAAATTCTTCCAAGGGCGACTACAGCCAAACACACGCCAAAAATTGAAATTGAGCACAACCATGAAGGTGTAAGCGAAATTCAAACTCTAATGAGAAAAACGAGAAAAGAAGAGCAACCAAAATATGCACAACCGGTTTCTGCGAATTCAAGGGAAGACATTCTAATTGGTGTTAAATTCTGCACTTAATCAATACGTAAGCTTCACCCAAAAGCCAGTAAGATGAGAACAACTTTTACTAATCAGTCCATCAGTACTATATTCCGAGAAATAAAAGAGAATTGGTAAAATAATCTACATAATCACAATTCCATCACTCACATGGAAGAACTCGAGCTGGTCTTCGAGATTCTCCAGAGCGGTCCGGATTGCGTACAAGCTCTTCGCCTCCAGAACCGCCACATCATCATTGTCGATCCGAAACTCCTTCATGAAAATAAATCCGGACCCGCTTTTGATATCCGGATCATCGTCAGTTGATTTCTTCTTCCGGTGGAAAGAAAACTCGTCTGGTTTCCGCCCCGGGTTCTTGATGGAATTGAGAAAATGAGTTCGAGAGATTGAGTGGATGGCGTCGCTGAGCCTGTCGTGCAAATCCCAGATTTTCTCGAGGACTGCTTCAATCTCGTCTACCTCCATTTCCCATTTCATTTGGGAGTACGAAGATGAGAAAATTCGAGAGGAAAATTAAAATACAGGTCAAAAAAGGTATGGGCAATGCGCTTTGAGTGAGGGAGGAGGGAAATGGAAAAGGAAAGCAGAGATTTGGGCGACTAGAAATATCGAGTATTCGAGCAATAATTTTAATTCCTTCAGCGTGTAATCATCAACGAATTAAAGAGCGTTGTCTGAGTGAACTGCAAGAAATTGGTTGATAAGGCAATGGAGAAAGAGAGAAGTATTATTGTGGGGCCCGTTTGGTAGATTTTTTTGTGATATATTTTAGCTCGTCAATAACCAACGCATTTTGGGTTGGCAGCTGTGGAGAATATTTTTCATTTTTTACGGGTTGAGAAAAAATTTTATGATTTTTATTATTTTTTTTATAAAATTTTAATTTACTATAATTGAGGATAATTTTACGAGTTCGATGAATGACATACTTCACCAAGTTAGGACAAATAATAAATTTGAGTAACTTATATTTAGTTAATATTCATTATTAAAGTTGATTAATTCGTAATTATATTTTAGATTTTTGTTTATAGATACTAATTATAGTGTATGTTAGGGAAGAAATCTAATTCGGCCCACATCACCGAGGCCCAATCGAAGACCTATTAATCAAGTCCAATTACAAGGACAAAGAGTTGAAGGCCCAACAATTCGAAGGTAGCAGGTTTGAAGCCCATCAGCCTGAAGCCGTGGGGTTGGATCATCCTAAGCCTGCCCGCAAACCAGTTCGAGGTTAGAGGCGGTTTTCCAAGGATCCACGGCGTAGACGTTAACATGGCCACGATCTTCAGGAAACCGTTCTAGAAACTGCTGAGGAGTCGCTGTATAAATAGGATTCAATATTCATTGTAGAATAAGCTAATGTCATCCTATCAATAAAAGGATATATTCATCTTTTATTTTCTATGGAATTCGACGATCTTTCTTTATTGAGGTTCCGAATATTAATCCCATAAAATAATACCCTCAACAGTGTATATATCATAATTAATTTTTATAATAGCTATTATAAAGATCAATAAATTGTATCATGGAGTAGAAAATGGAGCACTACAACGGAATTTACAAAAATTTTTGTAAATAAAGTTGTATTGCACCCATACATTTCATTTTAAAAACTTTTAAACTTTTATTTTTATGAATATTTATAATTAAAATTAAATGAGCGTTATATAAAATTTAATCTAAAGATTATTTTAACATGCCCCGAACACGGTCAAAACAACGGCTTCAACATGGATTTTACACAGGAATGATACTTTGAATACAAGAATGGTTGTATTCATAAACTTCAAAAAAAGCTTTTACACTGCCACATCAACATCATATTAAAAGTTTAAATCAATTAATTTTCTTAAATTTATTCGTATAACAACAAACCTACAACGTCAACTTTAACATGATCCTACCACATCCATCTTATATATAATATTATTATATTTATATACATATACATTTAAATACATCTTTTCAAATAAAATATATACATATAAATATATATATATATATATATATTGAATTTGTAAACTAAAAAAGATTGATGTACTAGTTTACAAATTTATAAAAAATATAACTATACATACACATTACACAAGTCTTAGAATTAATTTATTATATTAAATGAATTTTTTGTAATTATTATTTTTTTATTAAAATCGATATGGATTTGTGGAGCATTCCATGTCAAATTACAAAAAATAAGCATAAATCTATTAATATACTAAATGAGAATAATTTTTCATATTTATATCTTTGTCACTTTCTCTCCAAGAAACATCACATCATCAATACTATTTTTTTTTATTTTATTTAACAATTTATTTATATTATAATGTATCTTTATACAAATAAATAATAATAAAAAATTAATAAAATTACATTGTGTCATTTCATTTTTCATCAATTTTATTTTGTTTTGAATTTATTTTATTTACTAATTTTTTAAACAAATACTTAGTTTTATTTATTTTATCATTTAAATTGAGATATTTTTTTAACATAAAATTCTTATTTTTGAATGTTTTATGTTTACTTTTCTATTATGTTAAATTTCTTTATACATATATTGTATGTCTTCGAATGAATTTATGTAATTTTATTTATTACATCTTTGAATGAATTATCGTGTTGGACTGCACAAAATGCGGGTGTAAAACTAATTAATCAATTATAATAAAAAATTACATGGCAGTTTACAAATTAAAAAAATATATATATGCATACATGTTAAGCCGAATAAATAGTACATATATTAACAAAACAAATCATTGTCGGCCTGAGGCCTTACATCCATCACAGGGGCATACCCCCGAAATACACAGCAACAAACCAGGTAGTGCACGAAAGGAAAAAACTCGACTCAAGTACAGATAGTGACCCCAGATCCTGACAATATCGTAATTCCAACTAGGTTGGCACCACAATGTCGTCCCTCATATCTAGAGCAAAGGACATAGTCGACCCAACTAAGTTGGCCCTTCCATGTCCTGCACTATCAAGCCGTTAAAAACCTAAACATCATCAATCATCACATTCATATAGCATTCAAACTCATGTATGACGCTACAACCTCAACAAGAAAAATTGAGTACAATATCTTAAACACATCTTCTTTGATCATGCGAACCACTTCATCAACTACAAGAGGCGCATCCTTGAACACCTTCTTGTTTCGAGCATACCACAAGTGGTTCGCAATAGCAGCCAGAGCCGCAAGTCGGGCTTTCTTAATAACCTTGGACCATGACGGTTCTCGAAGGCGCCACTTCAGAGCACTCTCCACAGTAGACAACCACTGATGCATCTTCAGCCAGTCTTTAATCATCTTCCATACTGCTCTGGTACACCTACATTCAAAAAAGAGGTGGTTATTGGTTTCATTCTCAGCATCACAAAGCTTACAAGTCATAGGAACGTCATCCTCCATAAAAGAAAGTCGATCCCTCGTTTTAAGCCGTTTGTGAAGAATAGACCATAAAGTGATAGAGAATCTATGAGGGAGAAAAGACTTCCATATGTGTTTATGCCAAAACTTCTTTTCACCCTTTCTCCTAAAATGCTCGTAGGCCGCAGCCACTCCCTTATTAGTGAACCACTCGTTCACTTTGTGTTCTGCTCGCGAAGCATCTCCATGAAAATCCTGCAAGAGAGACTCATGTAAGAGAAAAATCTGCTTAAAGAAGACTGAATCAGTATAATGAACAACATAAGACCAGAATTCAACTCCCCTTAAGTACTCGGTATGGACCCAATGTATCCACAGTGAATCCGTTTTCTGCTGGATATTCCAAAGAACCTTCATGAATAGTGCCTTGTTCCAAATCTTGAGGTCTCGAATCCCGAGATGCCCTTCATCTTTTGGTCTGTACATGGTTGTCCAAGCAATAGGATTCGAATTGTCTCCCCACAAAAATATTCAAACCAATCGGTGAGCCTATCAATCACGGCCACCGGGATGGGGAGCACCTGAAACCAATAATTCTCCACCCCTTGCACCATGGATCGAATCAACTCAGCTCAAACTGCCAAAGAAAGAGAGGAGCTCGACCACCGCTTAATTAAGCCGATGATCGTGTCAATCAACCGGGAATGCTGGTGATTCCGAAGGTTATGGGATGCTAGAGGCACTCCTAAGAACTTGATCGGCCAAGAACCACAGTAAACCAAAAAAGTGCCTGGATTTGCTCCTTTTCAAACTCAGTCGCTGCACCAAAATAAATTTTAGACTTACTCCGATTGATCTGTAGCCCAGATGTCCCCAAAAACTAATTAAGAATTTCCGAGATCACCTCTATACCTGCAATAATACCCTTACCAAAAACCAACAGATCATCAGCGAACATAAGATGGGTATTCCCCAATGTTTCACACTTAGACAAGTACGCATAACTCATATCCCTAATCCTAGCAGAAAAAAGATGGGAAAAAAATACTCGATGCATAATAGAAATAGATAGGAGACATGGGGTCCCCCTGCCTCAAACCCCGTTTCCCCATAATAAACCCGTGCATTCCCCCATTCAATGCCAAGGAAAAGGTAGGACAAGTCACACAAAGCATAATCCAATGTATAAAATGGGGATGAAACTTCAAACCTTGCAGAACCTTATAGAGAAAGTCCAGGAAATCGAGTCGTATGCCTTCTGCTATTCAATTTTGAGCAGACATCGAGTCGTGCCCTTCTTAGCTGTCCTTTCTTAAAAATCCACAAAGTAATCTCTAATCATGTCCATATTATTATATACAGTTCCATCATCATGACATAAAAAAGAGATAGCATTACGTCCATGTTTCCTTTTAACCAATGAATGGAAATAAGAAGTGGACTTATCTGCTTTCACAAGGTGGATTCCTTTTGCACGCTGCTTGACAAATTCGATCCCCGCATTATCCATTTTCATGGACACTTTACGTAGCTCCATCTCAATTTCGTTAAGGCCCCTATCAAGTGGTTGTTTGTCACACTCCTCTTGAGCCTTGGCCAACTTCTCAGCCGCCTCCTTGGTTTTATCTGTGATGCGTCCAAACTCTCTGAAGTTAAAGCTCTTCAGACTAGCTTTAAAATTCTCGAGCTTGTTTACTAAGGCGGCTTGAGCACATACCAGACTTCGGTCAGTGTTCCAATTCTCTTGCAGGAACCTTCCAAAGTCACTGTGCTGCAACCAAAAGTTAGAAAACTTAAACGACAGTTTAAATCTTTTAACCTACTCAAAAAGATAAACAGCATCGGTCGAGTGGTCCGAATGGATCCCCTTAGAAAGAAAATCCGTCCGAACATAATACCCGACCTCAAACCACTCCTCATTAGCCAGAACATGGTCCAGCTTTGAGGAGATATCACGTTGCATCCACGTAAAGTGGCATCCCATAGAGGGGCTATCCTATAGGATCAAAAACGCATACGTATCAGAGAACTCTGTGTATTCCTTCTCGCGGGGAGCACAGCGTCCCACCCGTTCATCAGGATGAAGGATACAATTGAAATCACCTGCAATAAGGGCAGGTTCATCCAAAGCAACATTGTTAATAAGGGATTCCACAATTCTCTACGGACATGCAATGTTTTTGAAGCATAACACACACTCAAATTAAATATCCGACCCATTAGGCTTTCATTTAAGCCTAGCATGAATTACTTGTGCTTCAACAGACTGAACATCCACATTAATTCGATCAGAATTCCATAATAACAAAATACGGCCATAAGGTCTAAACACAAAGTTATCAACATAAGACCAACCATGAATGAAATTTTTCAAAAACTTTTCAAACGACTTACAGCGGAATTTAGTTTCAAGTAAAGAAATCATGTCAACCGAATACCTGGAAACTAAATCCTTCACAGCAGCTTGTTTCTGGGGGTTCTGCAATCCCCGAACATTCCATGTTGTAAAATTCATCGGGACATACCAATTCTTCCCCTTGCCATTAGCACCCTCATTCAGAGGTACAGATTTATCCCATCGTTTTTAAACTACATTCTCTTGCCCCACCATGGGGTTGTTTGCCAACACCTGGAAAGAGTTATGTGAAGCAAAAGAATCAGAGGAAACTGAATCATTTGATACCTGAGGGGACGGGGACGTCCCTTTGTCAGAAGCCAACGGGGTCTCCTGGACTACCGATAAGCTAAATGCTGCATCTCCCCTATTCATGTTTGTGGGGAGTAAAGGTTTGCGATTCGAGGCCTTAGACCTTGTCGATGTCGACCCCTCTGCCTCTGAACTCTTCCATGTCGAAGTCGTTTCCTCTGGGCTCTTCCAGTTGGGATGTAAAGGTCCTAAAATGGGAGGTGAGGTAGAATGAGAAGGAGTAGACAAGTTAGAGGGAAACCTAATATGAGTGTTAACCGGAGGCTGCTCTATCACCGAATTTGACGTCGGGTCCGGACGAGTCGCAACACCAGGTCGAGGCCTATCCC
>AYJT01038021.1:0-27068 GCA_001278415.1 Ocimum tenuiflorum
GAACATTTGACCCTGCAGGCGGGTCAATCTGGACTTTTTCTGCATCAGCAGCATTGATGCACTGGCTGAACAATGTTCGTGGTAGAATACGCCTGCTCCGGTCCAACAAAGCTTTGGCGTTCTCTAGGGTCTTGCGATTCATATTTTCACGCAGAGACTGCACTTCACAGACAGATTCCTCTCAAAACTGCTGAATCTGTGTGATTAACTCACACAGGGTGTTATCTACACCAGAGGCGGGTGTGGTTGGGATGTTCGGGATAGCTCCCGTACCCCGAGCTTGGGTAGCATCATCGGTTTAGGAGAAGGAAGGGTGGTTGATGGATTAACAATGGAGTGTGAGGGCATGGGTGTGTTTTGGAGTAAATGGAGAGGAAGTGTACTGGGGAAGGAAAATTGAGAATTTACGGGAATTTGAGAACGTAAAGGAATTTGGGCGAGAGAATGGACGAAGAAGATGTTGAGGTTGGAGTTTCCAACCATAACCGTCACCCAGATCCGCACGATGGGCGCCAAATTGTTGAGATTTGTTTTTTATCGGAGATCAAATTGAGGCCCTAGGCTAGATTGTAATCGGACACTGCGACTTTCAAGAAGGTTTATAGTCCCCCAGAATGGACTGACTAATATTTTATATATTGAAAGGATGAATTATAGGAATTTTGACGATCGAAGTCGGAGTATTACAAAATACGTGCTCTTTGCTACAGGACACAAATGAGCTATAGTACGAAATGAAACTGTTGGATGTGTGACTCTTGCTAACTAGTCATCTATTTATACAGTAAGTACAGGATGAATGTAGATTGAAAATAGTTGGGGGCAATCTGCAAAGCGCGTAGAGTCACGCTTTAGATGCCACGCTGACTCAGCAGAGGAATCATTCTGGATCCTTCCTATATGTGCGCAAGCTTGCGGATGATATCGTGCAAATTTTTTTAGAGTGCTCAAGGTTTCTAGATCGATGGGTCCTGAGGACTTAGGCTGCTCAAGGGACTTTATCCTTGCCCAGCTCGTAGGTCTCGAGCTCTTTCTGGGATTAATGACAGGCGGTCGAGACTTTCCTACCTTGTTTGATTCTGACTAGAGATTTCGGGAGCTGCAGGCGGTCGAGGTCCCGGTTCGATGGTCCTGAGATTTTGACCCTCAACAGTGACCCCGAAGACACACTTTAAGGGATTCAGCTTCATGTTGAATTTCTAAAGGATGGAGAACGTCTCCTACAAGTTGCTGAGATGATCTCGAGCGTCTAGAGATTTCACTGACATGTTATCATATAGACCTCCATTGTTTTCACAATTTGCTCTGCTAACATTTTGTTCACAAGCCGCTGGTAAGTTGAGCCTACATTCTTTAATCTAAACAACATGACTCGGTAGCAGTAGATGCCTAGGTTGGTCATGAAAGCAATCTTCTCCTGGTCCACTTCGTCCATCATGATTTTGTTGTACCCGAAGAAGGCGTCCATGAAAGACATCATCTCGTGGCCGGTCATGGCGTCTACGAGTATGTCGATGTAAGGCAAAGAAAACAGATATGCATAGTCGATGCACACACAATTTTTACCGTTCTTCTTCTTTCCTACCACCACATTGGATAGCCAGTCTAGATACTGGACTACGCATGCGGCCCTAATTTTGAGGAGCTTATGCAACATCTTCATTGATCGCAGCAGTCCTCTCAGGAGCGAATCGCCTGCGCTTCTGCTTGATAGGTTTGAAAGGAGGGATCAACATTAAGTTTGTGGGTGGTTACACTTAGGTCGATCCCAGTCATGCCATCGTGAGACCACAAAAGGTGCAATTCTCAACTGTAAGAAATTCCACCAACTCTTTTCTCGATTGAGCATCTTGCTCCAATGAAGGTTTTTCAGGTGGGGTCCTTCAGATCTATCCCAACCTGAATAGAGTGACGGAATTGTGCCGGATATGGGATCAAAGGGATCAAATCCATCTGAAAATAAAATAAGGATCAGAATATCTAAAAGCACATTTCCAACCTGTCAGCGCTTAGAGCCTCAAGGTGGGCGCTATTTGTTGAGGGTCAATTTTGAATGGATCAAAATTAGAGCTCTAAGCTAGAACGAAATGGAAATCAACACTAAGGCTTCCAGGAAGGTTTATAGGCCCCCGGAAAGGACTTGCTAATATTTTATATATTTTGAAAAAAATTGGATTACAGCAGATTGTCCGATTGGGAGCGATCAAACGTTTACAAAACTTAGCTAAATTAATGGAACAGTAACTAAAGGCGAGAGAGTGTGTGATCCTCGATCATATCTTATAACTACCTATTTATACACGCTATAGGGACAAATTTCAATTTACAATACATTAAGAAATATGTAATTAGCCTGGGGAAATCTGCAAATCCTTGCGGTAGAAGTTGGAGTCACGCTTTGGGCGCTATGCTAACTCAGGAAGGGAATCATTCTGGGTCCTTCTGCGCTTGTGCGGGCCATGCGAAGGGTATTCCAGACACTTTGCATTTATCTCGAGGGGACCACCTTTCGAGGTGTTTGCCCTCGAAAGAGGCTCACTCGAGGGTTTCTCCTATTTCTTCAAGCTTTAAGCGTCGAGCTTTGGGCTCCACGTGCGGTGTCCGAGGGTTCCCGGGCTTCAAACCTGACTCCTTAAAGACCATGATGGATTTGCATACTTAACGGGGCTAGGTCCACAAAACCGAAAGATGAAAGGTGAGGCTAAAGTGGAAAGCA
Source organism: Ocimum tenuiflorum (assembly GCA_001278415.1). NCBI lineage: Eukaryota > Viridiplantae > Streptophyta > Magnoliopsida > Lamiales > Lamiaceae > Ocimum > Ocimum tenuiflorum. The sequence continues at coordinate 2,717 of AYJT01038021.1, forward strand.
CGATTTTGAACCTCAATACCATGTAGGGTGTATAAGTTATAATATATAATATAATTAGTAGGTGTAATAATTAAAATATTTTATATATATGTCGCGTGTGTTTGTGTATAATTACACAAATATGTACCACATGACCTATGAGTACACCTAATCATGCAACAACATTTATTAGTCAATTATTTAAAATTGACTTTATAATTAAATTCTGCATATCTGATTTGGTGGGCAATTTCATTTTAATTTGCCAAATTCATCAAGGAAGACATGTAACTAAGCATACGACAACTTGTGACATCAACCTTAGTGTAGGAAATTAGACTATGGTGTGATTAAGTCTTGCGTCCCAATTCAAATTAATATTATTATAATTCCACTAGCACAAACACCCAAAAAACAAGGCTTCTATCACTCACATCACCTCAACATTCCAACACACATCATTTGGAGGAAAGCCACCACTCAACCTCACTCTCTCTCTCCCTCATTGTCGATCAGTAGCCCCCCCTTTTCTCCTCCATTTTTCTTCCATTTTTACACAAGAACACTTTCACCCAACCTCCATACCTTCATGCATGAAGAGAAACAACTCTCAAACTGCCATATTTCTCCACAAAGACGAATCTGGTCACCTTGAGGTTTTTCACCCTTAATCCCTATGACATTTTTCTTCCTTGGGATGAACGTAAATCTATGAGACATGGATCAACATGGATGGTATGCTTGATTGCATGAAAACTTGATTATATGTTGGATTTTGCTAGCTATGTTGGTTATGAGTTGAGGAATAATGCATCCTATGGTTTTATCTTGAATTTGATGGTTGATATGGTTGATTGGGCTTGAGATATTCCATATGCACGAACCCTTAGCTACTTTAATAAGGTAGCATGACTCATCTATGAAGATATTTGTGGATTTTACGAGTATTTGTTGGTCAAAATTCATGATAACTCGTAACCCTAAATTTTCAGATTCTGTACAGTATCTTGCATATGAAATTAGACCCCTTTCTTGTTGTTACCAGCCCTTGGATTTTTAGTATGTTCAACGTTCATGAGAACGTTCATGAGTTTTGGTCATTTTGGCTCCAAAATGACGGTCATTTGACATGTTTCTGATTTATTGTGATTTTTCCGAAATTGTGTCACAGAATCTGTGCACCTCCCAAGTATGCCATCAGTTCGTGCACTTAGACTTATCATATATTTTTGGTGAATTTTTATGTTAACCTAGACTTCCTATGAAGTGTTTCTGTAAAGTTTAAGCCTTAGATAATTTCTATAAATTTAATTAAAAATCAGTGAAGTGTGGAGTCAGTTTCTAGAGAAATTGGTTTTTGATGAACTTGATGGCTAGAACTGTTTTAATGGGTGGGTGATTTGCAAAACCTCTTTTAATGGTTTTAAATTATCATGTGTCTAGTATGTTTCTGTAAAAGGGGAGTCAAGGATTCAAAGTTTTACTATTATATTTGAATTTTTCAAACTAGCCCATTTCTACTAAATTACCGATTAAAAACAAGGTCATCTTGAGAATTAGCAGCCCAACTGTACTTCAAAGATGTTCGATTTTGCCATAGTTATACCCCATAAAAAAATCTGATTTTCAGGAAAATTTTGGCACAAGTTTGAAGTCATTTCGAGTTTTGTGGAATTATTACCGATTTTCACAAGTCTATGTGTTGTCTAGTACGTAGTGCATGAAATGTGTTTCGAAGGTGTATCTCTACTCCAAAAATTCTCAACTTTTCACCGTAAGTTCCCACTCCAAAATGAGTATCCTAACCAAAAATCATCGCTAAATTTCTTCTGAAAAAAAAAATCATTAAATATTTGGAAAACTTGCTGCCCTAGATTGTTGTTATTGTTTCGGGTTAAAGGTTTGTGTATAAATATGCCCCTAATGTGAATTTGATTGTGAGAAATTCTCTTTGTAGAATCCAAGTATAAGTTGTTGGGAGTTCATGTGTTAATTTATAACCCAATTCAACCATGTTTTCTATTTTTACCGTATTTAACTAAATTCTTGCCGAATCTGCCCACTATTTGATTTAAGCACAATAGTTTGGGTAAATCGTGCTCTAGCTCGATTATGGGTTGTATTGATTGCATCTATACGAGGTGTGCACTTTGGTGCTTTGATTTTCTCATTCATGTGGTATATATTGCTAAACTAATTAGAACAATTAAACATCAAGGACGAGACGAACGCGGGCATTCCTTAGCATACCATGAAATCCTTAGCATACTAAGGTGGGCATTCCTATTATAAAACTAAATGAAAAGTGATTTTCAAAAGCAATCAACACGTGTTTGATTTTGAAAGCATGAACGTCAGTAACTGTTATATGTTGTGTCATGGTCCCCTTTATGGAAAAACGGATCTGTGCACTAATAATCGGTAATTTTGCATGTGTTTTAGTATTGTTTTATCGTTGTTTTGAGTCTGTTGTGGCATCATTTTTTACTTCTCGTGTTGTTGTGTTTGTGTCACATTTCGTTCGTGTTTTCTCTGTTTCGCAGGTTTCCAAGTGTAAATGGATTTGTTTCGGTCGATCCAGGTGAAATTGTCAAGAGTTTGTCAAAAATGTGAGACCTCGGGTCGCCGGAACCGAACCGACGCCCGCCACTGCCCTGTAGTCGACCCAGCATCGAAAGGGATAGCCTCAGGTTGTCGAAATTGAACCAACGATCGACGGCTCAGTGGAGTCGACCTTGAAGTTGAAGATGGTTCTTGGGTCGCTGGTCGTGAGGCTTCAAGCTAAACCATCGGTCGATGGCTCGGTGTCATCGATCAATGACTAAGTAGTTTCATGGGCTTTTTGGCCCAGTCATGAGGATTTAACCTATTTCCACCCCCAAACCGATAAATAGGGGTTCTTGTGGCGGATTTTGGAGCTTTTATCTTAAGTTTAGATTAGACTCCACTTTTATATGCTTTCTAGCTTAGATTTGTTGTGCTTTCCGGATCGTGACAATCGGATAGTGGATCTTTATCGCTTTATTCTACTTTCTTGTAAGTTAATTTAATTAGATTCCATATAATATTGTAGCACTTCTCCTCTTTAAATTCATGAGCATGTTTATGATTTATTTTATTGCTTTCTATTTAATTTTTTTCTTTTACTATGAGTAGTTAGATATTCGTGGGGTTCTAGAGTTAATATTGTGAACAACGATTATGGATTGATGAATGGTCATTTAATTTTCGACGAGTCTTGAATCTTTTTCATTGATTCAATCAAAAGTGTTTTTGATGAATTCACAATTAATTTTTTTAACCGAAAGTTCGAGGCATTAATGAATTGGGATTTCGAAAGGATTAATTGGAGTAGATTAGGTTTAAAATAATTAATAGATTTTTATGTTTGATCTTTTAAGAGGTTTCAATTTCTACTTACATTCAAAAGATGAAAAAGGATTTTTGAGAATCCACTCTATTTTATAACTCAAAAGGTGTATTCGGTGAAATTCCAAATCAAAACATTCTCGAGCTCGTTGGTGGTTGAATTCTATTCGTTGATCTATGATTTGCGTTTACGATATAATCTTAGAAACTCCTTGTTTTGTTAATTGTTAATTTCATTTCCATGGTTTCCTAGTTAATAAATCCATGTCTTTATTCGTGCGACCAAACAATAGGGCTATCGATAACGAATTAGTGCTTAGTAACATTTTTTTATACCTATTCCCTGAAGATCGATATTTTTACTATTGCGAGCCAATTCTCCATTAGGAAAAACGTGTATCAATTTTTGGCGTCATTGTCAGGGACTAGTTTGATTTGTTGTTGACATTGGTTTAATTGGTGAACTTTTGCTTTGGTTATTTAATTTCTCGCCTAAGTAGATATCGTTGTACATGCTTCACTTGAGGAACTGGAACTAGTTGATTTTCAAACTTTAGAGGAGTTAGAGGCTTTAAGAGAAATTTAACTTTCGTAACATGGAAAATTATACTCCTGAACATGATAACCCAGAATGAACTGATAATGAACAAATTGACAATGAGGGACCGAATCTACCAATAGTTCCGGACCCTAATCAAAATATTATGGGTATTCCAAAGCTCAATCTTGAGATTCTCCAACAACTGTTGAAAGATTCTACCGAGTTGCGTGCCTATCGCGAGCAACAACAAGAGCAAGTTGCACAAGTGCATGCCCAAGCTGCACGAGTGTCGGCTCAACCTCATAATATTCCTAATCTTCCAAACCTACCTATTCCTCTTGTTCACAATAACCTTCCTGAATTGCAACATGTTCCGAATCGAGGTAATGTGCCTGAATTGCACCACTTTCTCAGTACCATCATCCTCCACAAAATCATCATCAGTGTGCTCCTGCACCTGAGATTCCTCATCCGATGGTACTGTACAATACCATTCACGCTAATCAGCAAACTCTAGAGCATATATTTGCTCCTCGTCAAGAGGATCATAGACATGCCGATTTCCATTATGGTGTTGATGCCAACAACTTTGAGTTGAAAGACATTGTTGTTCAGTTTGTCCAAAATGAAGCTTTCCACGGTTTACCCTCTGAGGACCCCAATGCCCATATCGACCAATTCCTTGAAGAAATTGCATCTTCTTATAAACTGAATGGGATGCCTCATGATCAGATCAAGGTCAAACTCTTCCCTTACTCTCTTAGGGACCGCGCAAAGTTTTGGTATCATATTTTGGATAAAAGCAACATTAGGACTTGGCAAGAAATACTTTCCCCCGGCTGTTGTCATTGCTAAGCAAGCAGATTTTGTATCTTTCTCCCAACATTCCGATGAGCAAATCCACGAAGCTTGGGATAGGCATCGTGAGATGTTGTGAAAATGTCCATGCCACGGATTCACTGAGGCACATCAGATGAGCTAATTCTATTGTGGTTTGAGTCCTAAAACTAAGGCTCTCGTCAATGCTTTGTCCGGTGGCTCTCTCATGAAGAGAACTTCGGAAGATGCCCGAGAAATCCTTGATATGGCTAGTGACTCCGTAAGTTGGTCAACATAGCGTTCTCAAGATGTGACGGTTAATCAAGTTGCAACCATTGATGATCAAAATGTTCTAGCTACTCAAGTAGCTCATCTTCGAGATGAAATTCATCAAGTGCAAAGAGCGAGAGAGGTGTCCCAATTTCTTCCATTCAATAATGCCCCTCACATCGTGGATATAGAACCACTTATCCAGTTAATGTAAATTACATTCGTAATTATCAACAACCAACAATTACTTACCCATAAAGGAATGTAGTGTACAATTCAAGTGATCGGTTCAATCATCCCAATTTCTCTTATGCCATCCCGCATAATGCCTTATTAATGTGTCTAATGGAATGATTGTCAAGTCAAAGGAACATAATCGATTTGTAAAGGACAACAATAATCAAGGAAGAAGTGGGAACTCACCTCGTGGGAACCCACAACAACAAAACTTTCGTAATGCTCTAAGCACTTCTAATGTCAATAATGCAAGATTTGATAAGATGGGAGGGGAAGTTTTTGCCTTAATGAAACACATGAAAATGATTGAGAATCAAATTGGCCAAATTGTTAATGCGATGACAAGTCAACACAAATCGGGGCAACTCCCTAGCAATACTGAACCAAATCCTAAAAATCAAGTCAATGCAATCCTTCTGAGAGATGGAGCATCGCATAATAATTTCATTGTTGCTAAACCTTCTGTTGTTCGAGATATTCTGTCTGATCCAAATCTTCCTGAGCCTTTTGATCATGTTCCTGGTATTGCGAGGAGCATCGTCAACCCAACAATGTTAAAAAAGTCCGGTTATTGGGAGACAACCCAATTTTTAATCTCTTTCTTGTGTGCTTGTGATCCTTGAATAACTTGTTTTGTCTCCTCAAACTCATCCCCCTTCGTGTCTAATAAGTTTGGGAGAGGGTGGATGGAGTAGTTATTAAAGGATATTTGTGAATTAATGCATGTTGTTGAGTCACTTTCAAATCTGTTTGATGAGAGCTTGAGATTGAAAGAGGCTTGAATTGTAATGACTTGACTTTAGATTGTGATGTTTTGATGACAGATTGTTGATTCTTTTGTGAGTTTGGATTGATTATTGATGAATGTTGTTGATCTTTGTTAAATTGAACTCGTAGGAATTGAATTTTGAAGCTGTGAGATTTTGAGCCTCGTTGCATGTGATTTGTGCAGCTTTTATTGTGAGTGTGCCAAGATTTCGTTCTTGTTGTGATATCATTTGCCTTAATTATGTCTTGAGATGGTTTTTTAGGTTTACTCTAGGAAATGATCTTGGGCATGTTTTTTAATAGCCTTATCTAAACATTGTCCTGTAAAAGATTTCCCTTGCTAGACCATTAAGCCGAACATTGTGTTTTATTCTTATCATTTATTGTAAGAAATAAGTTTGGGAGGGCAAGTTTGGTTGGTAAAGTAGAACAAGTATAGTTGAAGGGAAGGTTGTTAATGTAAAAAGTTAACCCACACATAAAAAAAATGAAATGGTTAAGGAATAGAAGTAAAATTAAAAGTGGGTGGAAAATAAGAGTTAAAATTATTGAAGTATAGGTGTGGATTGAGTGATTTTAATCTTTGTTGAAAATTGGACGGCGGTATAGTCACTTAGCCAAAAACATCCTACCTATCACTATATAGCCGCATTACAACCTTGCAAAAACCTTTTTGATCTTATAGTTGAATTTACTTTAGAACTGTGGAGAGAATAGATAAGAGATAAATCTACATCATACTTGTTTGATCTCGATGATGAGTGTAAACACGATCATTTCTCTTTGTTGAGTGTTGTGTCTGAACCTCATATTTTACCTCTGTGAGGCAGTTTTCAAATAGCTCGATTAACTTAGAAATATAGGCTACTTAAGTTTTGATTTGAATTTCATATTTGGATTGATTGTATGGATTTGAAATGTGACTGATTATTGTTGAGTTGTGAAAGTTTCATTCTTTTATTAATCGAGGACGATCAATCATTCAAGTTTGGGAGGATGATAATCGGTCATTTTGCATGTGTTTTAGTGTTGTTTTATCGTAGTTTTGAGTCTGTTGTGGAGTCATTTTTGACCGATTATCATATTGTTGTGTTTGTGTCGTGTTTTGTACATGTTTCCACTATTTTGTAAGTTTTTGGGTGTAAATGGAGTTGTTTCGATCGATCTAGATGAAAATATCAAGAGTTAGTCAAAAATGTTAGACCTCGGGTCGCCGAAACCAAACCGGCAATCGACAACTCAGTGGAGTCAAACCCAGAGTTGAAGATGGTTTTCGCATGATAATCGGTCTTTTTGCATGTGATTTGATTGTGTTTTGTCGTTGTTTGAGTCTTTGCTTGTGTCATTTTCGATCGATTATCATGAAGTCTTGGAAGAGTTTCACCATGCCAGTTTCGAACTGGCAACCGCCGATTGGGTTGCCATCGATCGGGTCCTGCTTTGGAAGATCTCAGGTCATCGGCCACGTTCCCATCGAACGTCGGCTCAATTTTAGTCAACCAGTCATGCACGAAAAACTCTCGGGTCGCCGGTCGTGTTTTATCGAGCACTGGTTGCGGGATGTCGAGCTGATCAATCAGTTGACAGTTCAGTCCCGTCGATCGATGATTCTGTTAAATCGTGGGCTTCCTGCCCAAATCGTGAGTATTTCACCTACTTTCACCCCGAACCTATAAATAGGGGTTCAAGTGGCGAATTTTTTATTTCTTTTATTTCTCCTTTTTACAGCTTTCTCTTAGAATTATATTAGAATACACTTTTTACACGCTTTCTAGTTAGATTCATTTGACTTTTCAGATTGTGACGATCGAATAGTTAGATTTCTACCGCTTTCTTCTATATTCTTGTAAGTTACTTTAATTCGCTTTCATAGAACATTGTAGAACTTTAAATTTATGAACATGTTTATGATTTCTTTGCTCGCTTTCTATTTAATTACTTTGATTGTGAGTAATTAAATTTATTCGGTGGATTCTAGGGTTTGTGTTGTAGACAATGGTTTTGAATTTCTATTTAATTAGTTTAGAACCCTCTCTCCCTTCGTTCGGCTAGACAATAGGGCTATCGAAGATAAATTAGTGCTTGACAATTTTTCTTTATATCTAGTCCCTATGGATCGATATTTTTATTATTGCGACCCATTTTTTCGTTAGGAAAAATGCGTATCAATTTTTGGCAATGTTGTCGGGGACTAGCTTGATTTGTTGTTAACACTAATTATTTGGTGAACAATTGCTTTGGTCTTTTAATTTCTTGCCTAGATAGATATTCTTTGTTTTGTCTATTTTCTTGTTTATGGTAAAAACTAGATCTTCAAGAATAACCCCAATTCCTTTTGATATTGAGATTAACGTGACCATTAGGAGAAATAGGCAAAATCGTACTTTACTTAAGGAACCCAAATTTGTTGATTTTCAAACTTTAGAAGAATTAGAGGCTTTAGGGGAAAATCATGACATGGCAGATATAACTCCTGAACGTGATAATCCAGAACAACCTGACAATGGGGGATGAAATCTACCAATAGTTCCAGATCCTAATCAAAACATTCTGGGTATCCCAATTCTGAATCTTGAAATTCTCCAACAACTGTTGAGAGATGCTACCGAATTGCGTGCTTATCGTGAGCAACAAGCTCAAGATGTGCGAGCGCATGTCCAAGCTGCACCAATTCCTCAAAATCCTGATCCTCTTGTTCACAATAACTATCGTGAATTTCAACTTGTTCCTAATCGAGGTAACATGCCTCATAATCCTCAACCTCAAATTCCTATGTACCACTATCACCCTAAAAATTTCCTTTAGGGTGCTCCTGCACTTGAGAATCTTAAGAACAATGATGTTCATATTCCTCAACAGACTCTTGAAGCTCTCTTTTCTCCTTGTCCGGAGGATCATAGACATGCTACTTTTAGTACGATGTTGATGCCAACAACTTTAAGTTAACAGGCATGGTCGTCCAACTTGTCCAACACGAAGCCTTTAGAGGACCCCAATGCTCATATAGACCAATTTCTTGAAATTGCGTCTTTCTACAAACTGAACGGGGTTCCTCATGACCAAATTAAACTCAAACTTTTCCCTTACTCTCTTAGGGATAGTGCGCGGTCGTGGTACCGTAATCTGGACAAGAGTCAAATCGGATCATGAAAAGAACTCCAATCCAAGTTCCTTGCTAAATTCATCCCTCCGGTCGTTATTCATGCTAAGCAAGTTGAGCTTGCATCTTTTACCCAATGTGCCGGTGAGCAATTTCATGAAGCCTGGGATAGGCATCGTGAAATGTTGCATAGATGTCTTCACCATGAGTTTTCTGAGGCACAGCAGGTGCGCCAATTCTATCGTGGTCTGAATCCTGAGACCAAGGCTCTTGTCAACGCTTCAGTCGGCGGGTCTCTCATGAAGAGAACACCGAAAGATGCACGATAGAACCTTGAGAATATGGCTAGTGACTCTGCTAGTTGGCCAACACAACACTCTCAAGCTGTGATGGTTCAACCAAATAGCTACCATAGATAATACCAACTCCTTGGCTACGAAAGTAGCTCATTTGTGAGAGGAATTCTCTCATATTTAAAGGGCGAGAGAGGTGCCTCAAATTCTTCATTCAATAATGCACCTCGTGTAGTGGAGGTTAAACCCGCTTATCCAGTTGATGTGAATTATGTCAGTAATTACCAACAATTGATGATCACGTACCCGCAAGGGAATACGGTTTACAATCCAAATGATTGGTTTAGCCATCCCAATTTTTCGTATGCAAATCCGCATAACACTCCCATGCCTCCTCTCAATTTCACTGTTCATAATGGAATGATTGTGGATCCAAATCTACAGTATCAAGAAAGAATTGAGAATCCACCATCTGGGAACCCACATATTTAAAATGTTCAAAATCAGCAGCGACAAAACTTTAATAATGCTCTTAATATTCCTAATGTTTCTAATTCTCAAAATGCAAGATTTGAAAAAATGAATGGGGACGTGCATGCCCTCACCAAATATATGCACAAGTTTGAGAGCCAAATTGGCCAAATAACCAAGGTAATGACCAGTCAGCACAAACCGGGGCAATTCCCTAGTGACAATGAACCAAATCCAAAAAATCAAATCAATGCAATTTCTATGGGAAATGGAGTCCATCATAATACTCCTGTTGATTCTCATCATAATATTACTCCTGATCCGCATCTTTCTGGCCCTTTTAACACCGTTCATGAGAAATGCTAAGGATCATCAAGCCAACAGCGTTAAACAAATGCGCTTGTTGGGAGGCAACTCAATTTTTAATCGTTTTCTTGTGTGATTGTGTGTTTGAGTGTTTGTGATCCTTTAATAACTTGTTTTTTCTCCTCAAACCCATTCCCACTTCGTGTCGAATAAGTTTGGAAGGGGGGATAGAGTAGTTATTAAATGATATTTGTAAATTTTTGCATGTTGTTTAGTCATTTCTGAATTTGTATGATGAGAGTTTGAGATTGAAAGAAGTTTTGAATTGTAATGACTTGATTTGATACTCATGATGTTTTGATGAAAGATTGTTGATTCTTTTGTGAGTTTGGATTGATTATTGATGAATTTTGTTGATATTTGTTAAGTTGAGCTCATAGGAATACATTTTTGAAGCTATGAGATTTTGAGTTGTTGTATGTGATTTGTGCAGCTTTTGTTGTGAGTGTGCCGAGATTTTTAGCTTGTCGTGATATGATTTGCCTTGGTTTTGTCTTAAGATTGTCTTGTAGATTTATTCTAGGAAATGATATAGGGCATATTCTTTCATAGCCTTATCAAGACACTGTCCTGCAAAAGATTTCCCTTGCTAGCCCATGGAGCCGAACTTCGTGTTTTATTCTTATCATTTATGGCAAGAAATTAGTTTTGGAAGTTTGGTTGGTACAGTAGAAGAAGTATACTTGAACAAAAGGTTGTTAATATAAAAAGGTACCCCCACATGGAAAAAATGAAAAATGAAATGATTAAATAAAAAGAATGAAAGCGGGTGAAAAATAAGAATTAAATATATTGTAGTATAAGTATGAATTGAGTTGTTGATCTTCATTGAGAATTGAAGGGTGGTACAGTCACTGAGCCAAAAACATCCTACCTATCACTATACAGCCTCATTACAACCTTATAAAGAACTTTTTCATCTTAGAAGATAAATCTACTTTAGAACTGTGGAGAGAATAGATAAGAGACAAATCTACATTATACTTATTTAATTTCGATGATAAGTGTAAGTACAATCATTTTTCTTTGTTAAGTGTGGTGTGTGAACTTCATATTTACCTTGGGAGGAAAATTCCAAAGAGCTCAATTAACTTTGAAAAATGGTTTCGTTGATTTTTTATTTGAATTTCATTTTTGGATTTAAGATGTTATCAATGATTGATAAGTTGTGAAGGTTTGATTCTTTTATTGATCGAGGATGATCATTTGTTCAAATTTGGGAGTATGATAATCGGTCTTTTAGCATGTGTTTTTTAACTATGTTTTGTCATTGTTTGAGTCTTTGCTTGTGTCATTTTCGACCGATTATCATGATTTTAATTTTTTGTTGTGTTTTGGTCTTGTTTCCCTTTGTTTTCTAGGTTTTTGGGTGAATGATGAAGTTTTGGAAGAGTTTTAGCTCACTGGTTGGGTTGTCATCAATCAGGTCCTGCTTTGAAAGATCTCGGGTCGCCGGCCACATTCTCATCGAGCATCGACTCGGTTGCCGTCGACCAGTCATGCACAGAAAACTCTTGGGTCACCGGTCGTGTTTCATCGAGTGCTAGTTACGGGATGTCGAGCTGAGTTGTTGGTCGACGGCTTAGTCCCGTCAATCGCTGTTAAAGCATGGGCTTCCGGCTCAAGTCGCGAGTGTTTGACCTACTTTCACCCCAAACCTGTAAATAGGGGTTCAAGTGGCAGATTTTTTATTTCTTTTTTTCTCCTTTTTATAGCTTTCTCTTAGAATTAGATTAGAATACACTTTTCACACGCTTTCTAGTTAAATTCATTTCACTTTCTGGATCGTGACAATCGAATAGGTTGATTTCTACAGCTTTCTTCTATCTTCTTGTAAGTTACTTTAATTCGCTTTCACAGAACATTGTAGAACTTTAAATTTATGAGCATGTTTATGATTTCTTTCCTCGCTTTCTATCTATTTGCTTTGATTCTGAATAGTTGAATTTATTCTGTGGATTCTAGGATTTGTGTTGTAGACAATGGTTTTAAATTTCTATTTAATTAGTTTAGAACCATCTCTCCCTTCGTTCGGCTAGACAATAGGGCTATCGAAGATGAATTAGTGCTTGACAATTTTTCTTTACATTTAGTCCCTATGGATCGATATTTTTATTATTGTGACCTGATTTTCTGTTAGGAAAAATGCATATCAATTTTTGGCACCGTTGCCTAGGTGTAGCTTGATTTGTTGTTGACACTAGTTATTCGGTGAACCATTGCTTTGGTCTTTTAATTTCTTGCCTAGGTAGATATTCTTTTTTTTGTCTATTTTCTTGTTTATGGTAAAACTAGATCTTCAGGAACAACCCCAATTCCTTTGGATTCTGATATTAACGTGACCATTACGAGAAATATTGAAAACTGTACTTTACTTGAGGAACCGGAATTTATTGATTTTCAAACTTTAGAAGATGCGTGAGTGCATGTCCAAGCTCGACTAATTCCTCAAAATTCCTGATCCCGCTATTCCTTCTGTTCACAATGACCATCCTGAATTTCAACTTGTTCCGAATCGAGGTAACATGCCTCATAATCCTGGGTACCAACCGATAGAATAGTCGCGCTCAATCTTCGAAGAAAATAAGCTCGATTAGCTCTAGTGGACGCACAACTCTAGAGGCAGTCCTTCCAAGGACCACTCTTGAAATGCCTAAGTCTCGCGCAAGGCCTTGACGTATTGGAGGACTTGCACAGTGGAGTTTGTGGCAACCACTCTCGAGCTTTAAGCCTGATGCATCGAGCACACTCTGTAAGATTTTACTGGCCACATTGAAAGAGCATTTCAAAAAATTTCCAAAGGGCTGCACAAGTGTCATAGATTCAAACGATTTAGTTACAGGTGAGTCGAACCTTTGCACCCGAGTTATCCAACTTGACTGTTCACACGGTGGGGCATGGACATCGTGGGAAAATTATCTCGAAAAGTACGCCATAAAGAGAACGTCCTCTTGGGACCCGACTATTTCATCAAACGGGTGGAGGTGAAGCAATGTCAAGAATTCGAGATGCCGAGGTCATCAATTTCTTTTGAAGTACCTCGAGAAATCCACACTGAAAAATAATACAAAGTTCATCAGCCAACAACTGTAAAAGTTCTGGGACGATTGGGGAATTCAATTAATTTTCTCGACCCTACGATATCCATAAGCGAATGGAATAGAAGAATTAACCAACAACACCATAGTCGAAATACTGAAGAAGAAGCTCGACAAGCACAAGTCCAAGTGAGTCAAAGATTTACCAGCCGCATTGTGGTCATATCAAACTTCTCACTAAACTGTAACTCAAGAAACCCAATTTTCCCTATCATATGGATTTGAGGGCGTAACACCATGCAAAATTATGAAAAATGAGTCCTCGAGTAGAATCTTACGATCCTGAGCACAACGACCAACAACTATTGTTGAATCTCGAGCTCCTGGATGTGCGTCGACAAAAGACAGCACAGAAGATTGCTATGCGAGAAAGATAAGTGTCAAGGTACCTTGAGAAGTCAGATCGGGCGAGATCACTTCGAGAAGGTGACTGAATACTGCAAAAAGCCTTCCCGAGTACCAAAGAGGTGAATGTAGTGTAATGCCCCGTCCTTTTTGGGTCCAGTACGCTACTAAAATAAGCGGTATTAGTTCAAACATCAATAGTATAACATCGCAAAACATGCATCACATGAATTCATAAATAGGTCGATAATTCATCAAGTCTTACAATAGTACATTAGGTTCAGAGTTACACCAGTCCCCAAAATAAGTGTTTGAACAGGGGAATAACATGATCGGGATATATATATGGAGATACATATTCCAGGACACTTTAAAGTTCACAAAATGATTCCAGCTTGCTCAACGTCTCCCAACGAATCACCTTACCCATCTTCAGGAGGCATTTGGGATTCTTCACAAGTATAACATGAAGTTGAACTCGGCAAAGTGCATTTTTGTTGTTACCTTTGGGAAATTTTTGGGTTATCTCGTAACTTTGAGAGGCATCGAAGCAGATCCAAGCCAAATCAAAGCTATTAGGAGCCTCCAGGCCCCTACGAGTACAAAAGAGATTTAACTTATGACTTGGAGATTGGCAGCACTTACTAGGTTTATATCCAAATATTCAGAGAGAACGCAGTCGTTATTCGAGGCATTGAAGAAAGCCAGCAAGTTTGAGTGGACGGCCGCTTGTGACTCAGCATTTAAAGAGTTGAAGAAGTATTTATCTAATCCCCCATTAATGTCAAAACCCACATTGGAAGAACTATTGTTGTTATGTCTGACGATCTTCGAGTCGGCGGTGAGCAGTGTTCTTATCCGCAAGAGTGAGGGGACACAACACCCAGTTTATTATGTTAGCAAGAAGTCCGGTGCAAAAACTCGATACACAGTTCTCGAAAAGCTTGTACTCGTGTTGCTCGATACTTCAAGGAAGTCAAGGTCGTACTTTGAAGCTCATCCCATCAAAGTTTTTACCATCTTCCCTCTGCTATCGTTGCTCGCCAAGCCCAATTTGACTGAGTGAATGATGAAATAGGTCGTGGGGTTAGGAGGATACGGACTTGAGTTCGAGTTTAACACAACAATCAAGTCCTAAATACTTGCTGATTTTGTGGTGGATTTCTCAATCGGCCTCTATCTCAAGGCCGAGCAAGAACTGTTAAATGTATCGAGCGCGGAAGAGCCACCGTGGACATTGTTTGTTGATGGCGCAAGCAATTAGGAGGGGAGTGGAGCCAGACTAGTTTTGAAATTGCCCAAGGAGAGGTCAACTATAGGTCCCTCCAATTCTTGTTCGAGGCAACAAACAACAAAGTAGAGTACGAGGTTGTGATACTTGGGCTACTGCTAGCCCTGGAATTCAAATATTCACATATGCTCATGCAAAGTGAGTCACAACTCGTGGTTAAGCTGCTTTTGGGTGAGTTCCAGGTGAGAAGTCCCAAACTTAAATCGTATTTTGCTCTATTGAAGAAGGAATTCTAGAATTTCGAGAGTGTCAGTGTGTCACATGTTCATAGGGAACGGAATGCGCACGCAGATGCTCTCATCAACCTTTGCAGTTGGGACCATCGCCAGAGAGAGTAAGTCCATCCCGCTACTGGTCATGTAGTGGCCAGCCATGAGGGAGGAAGAGCCCGAGTGTGTGATAGCATCAGTTGTTGAGGACACGGATGATTGGAGAACAGAGATGTTAAAATACATGAAGGAGGGAGAGTCCTAGATGATAAGACCGCAACTCTTAAACATCGAAGGAAAGCAGACTGTTTTTCTTTAATCAACGATCAATTGTACAACAAATCTTTCCAAGGAACACTGCTCAAATGTATGAGTTGAGCACAAGGGCTCGATGTTCTTGAAGATTTGCATAGTGGGGCTTGTGGCAACCACTCCAGCAGTCAAAGCCTTATGCATCGAGCATACTCAACATGATTCTATTCACCAACATTAAAAGTGGATTCTAAAAAGTTTCAGAGAAGTTGTGACAAATGCCAGAGGTTCGAGGGGTCGAGCAGTGGTCGTGTTGAACCATTACGCTTGTGTTTTCCCGCATGGCCATTTACGCGATGGGGAATTGAAATTGTAGAGAAATGACCCCAGGGAGCGGGAGTAGAAAGAGTATGTCCTATTGTTACCGACTTTTTCACCAAGTGGGTAGAGGCAGAAGCTATGTCCTGGATAAAAGATATTGACGTCATTAGTTTCTTGAGGAAAAATGCTTTATGTTGATTTGGTGTACCTAGAGAGATCCATACTGGTAACAGTCCTCAGTTCTTTAGCCAAAGACTGCAGGACTTCTGCGACGAATGGAGTATTCATCTTACTTTCTCTACTCCTAGACATCTGGAAGCCAAGGGTCTGGCAAAGGCAACCAATAAGATGATAATTGGGATTCTGAAGAAAAAGCTTGATAAGCACAAATCCAAGTGGGTGGAAGAGTTTCCAGCCGCATTGTGGGCTTATCGCACTTCTTATCAGATAACTACCGGCAAAATCCCTTTTGCCTTGGCCTACGAGGTAAAAGCGGTCGCTTCGTGTGAGGTCTCGAAGGATAGTCCTTGGGTAGCATCATTTGATCCAAAGTCCAACGAGCTGCAAATGATGTTAAGTCTCGACCTATTGGATGAGCATCAATAGAGCGCACCATAGAGGACTACCATGCGGCAGAGGCAAGTTTAAAGATATCTCGACAAGTCAGTGCGTGCCCGTTCATTCCAAGTAGGAGATTAGATAATACGCCAAGTCTTTCCAAGTACTTAGGAGGCAAATGTTGGCAAGCTAGGGGCAACATGGGAAGGCCCATATTGCATCGAACAAGTCATCGGAAGCGGTGCGTATATTCTGTCAACCACAAACGGTGTTCGAATACCCTACTCATGGATTGTAAAAAATTTGAAAATATATCAATTTTAATATCCACCCAATCTATACTTAATCAATTGATGAATTTATAAACTTATTTCCTCGATTACATCCACCCCCGATTTAATACTCGTCTGTTTTTGTTTAAATTTATGTATGAGGGAGTGGTGATACTCGAAGACATAATAGTTCGAGAGTGAAAGAAGCTTGAAGACATCGAGAAATTTGAGTGGCAACGATACGCGACGAGACCCAATTGGTGTGATGAATGAGTCTGTACATTCCTAAACTTAGCACTACAACAAGCATGCATGTATAATCGATTAAAGCATAAATAGCAATAAAATGAGATAGACATTAAAGTACATGAAACATATAACATCCATTCATGATAAATAATAAAACAAGAGGGAGAGAATCAGAGTATCAGTTAATATTACATATTAATCAAAAATTTTAAGAACAATAAAATCAAGTCTAAACAGCAGGAGGTAAGTCTTGGGGCTCCTCGAGTGGCGGCCCGGCGGTCTCTGGCATCTGATTAGGGGCTGCACTATGGTCGACCAGTTGATCAACATTTAGGTCCAGGCAAACCTCTCTCTGCTCAGCTCCCTCTTTCTCCGCATCCTCGACCATGGCCTTCTTCACCCTCTCTAAGTTGAACTCAGGTTCAAGCTCGAGGATCTTACCATAGATGACATCCTCGGTCAACTTGGCAAGCTCCTCACAAACTTCTACCCCCCAACAGTCCTATGAGGATGGAAAGGAGGTTAAGACCAACCTCCTGCCGAGCATCCTCAAAAGCCTTCTCTGACACTTGAAGCTTATTGGAGTACTCTCTTAGATGCTAGAAGCCGAACTTCGAGCTCAACATAATTCTTGTCAAGCTCTGCTGCCTGCCTCTTGACCTTTTTCAACTTACGACGGAGGCCATTCACCTCTATCTCGAGCTCCCCAATCTTGGTCGACCCCGTTGCCACCTAGGCCATGAGGTCAAGCTTGTTGACCTCGAATTCGTGGATAAGCTTGTCCTTCTCGGTGGCCACGAGGCACTGCTGCCACTCCAACACTTTTTTTGCTACTTCTCCCCTGCGCCTCTCCTCTCAAGCAATGTCTAGCTCGGCTTGAAGGGACGAAGAGCCCTCACAACCGTGCAAAATGCCAGAAGGACATCCGCAGCCTGACAAACAAGGAAATGTTCAAAAGAAAAATGAAAAATGCATTATTTTATATTTCTAGAAAAAAATTCCATAAACCTCGTACCTTCCTCACAACCTCAATGGCATTGAAGCTGGCTCAAATCTCTGAGCTTGTACATCCAACCACAAGATCGAGAGTGCATGGACTCATCGGGGGGAGAGACTTGGCAGAGGATGGGGAGTCCCCGTATGTCTTCCTCAATCACTTGAAGGGGACCCGATCCTTGGCATCGGATCCCACCTCTGAAAGGGGAGGACTGGGCAATTGTTCAGTCGACTCTAGGGGTGGAAGAGGAGGGGCGCAACAAATGACGAATCCCCAATGGGACTCACCATCTTAGCCAGGCTCTGAGGGGAGTGGCTCTCCTTCACAACCGAGCAACAAGCATGTCCTTGCAGAATTTCATTACGCTCAGAGGAGAGGTAAGTGCGCGAAGTGGAGAGGGGCGTTGTTCTGTAGAACCTAGGGGAGAAGGAGAGTCAGGAAGAGTGTTTTCCCTGAAATGTAAACAATGCACGTTTGCGTGGTAATGTCCTTTGATTGACGGCCAGTGCGTTGCTCACCCATCGAAGTTGTTCCTCAGTGAGCTCGGGATGGTAAAGTCCTGCAAGACGCAAAAGCAATCGATAATTAAAGGAAGCAACAAAAATGTACGAAAATAGAAATTCATACAGAGTAAGTAAAATTTATGGCCAACTTTGCCAAATTCAGCGCGAAGGGTCGGATTTGTTTGACAGATCTGGATGAAAATGTACGAATGCCTCTACCCAGAACTATTGAAGAGCATTTTGTCTACTAGTGGGGGGCTGGTTCTTATCCCCAACCCACGAAAATATGCAATAGTAGCATTGTCTGGTTACTTTGTTCAGGCAAAAAAAATATCACCACTCATTGACAGATGGGACACCCAACTCAGCGTAATCGTAAATGGCAAGCAGAGAAAAAGCCTGCATCCACCCCACTGGTGTGAGATCGGGGCGATGCAGTAGTGGTCAAGAAGTTGGACAAAGAGGGGGTCAAGGGGGAGCCTAATACCGTGTCTAGAGAGATAGGTGAGAAAGAGTATGTAGCTGGCCGGAGGGCTGTAACACCTATTGGAGGTGGAGGGGATCTGGTAAGGGATTTCGTCCTCATCTATTTTGTAATCCCTAAATTTCCTGCCAAGGGTCCTTTTAGACACCTTCGATACCTCGGTAAGGAGAGCACCCCTAAGTGCCATCTTCCAAGAAAAACTAAGAAAGTTGTGATTAATGGAGTTAAGGAAAAGAACTAACTGGAATCTACGATGCAACAGCAGAATGCTCTACAAAGAGAAAGTGCAGAGCGATTTCAAATCTTGAAATCGTGAGAATTGACTAGATCTAAGGTTTGCGACTCTCTATATCTGCCCCCAGAATTTCAAAAGACGCTAACCAAACGACAGTGTTTAGCTGGTAAATCACTCGAGATATTCTCTTCGATGCATTTCTATACTTGTCATTATAAATTAAAATATCCATCTGCTACACTCAGAGCTATGTAACTCCATCGAGATTATTTGGTCTCCTAAGTGCAGCTCGATACTTAGGACTGCACGACCCTCGGCTGCTCTTATATCCTGCCTATCAACCGAGTAACCAATACTCGGGGCTACACGGTGCTCAACTACTCTTTGTGCTCGACGACCTTCAGCCAACGACTGTGTAGTCGATACTTGGGATTGCACCGTTGCCCTAAAATTATGTGGATTTCTTATTCGAATCTCTTATTATGGATTTCTTGGGATTCAGAATCCTATCTCGAGTTCTTGACCAATCATGCTCTATCATTTATACCCGATTGTGTATGCTCCATTATTTATGCTCGCCTATATCGAGCGTTCGACGATCATATACTCGGGGCTGCGTAGCCCCCTCTACAACATACCGATTGGTCATACGAATTTTCCACTCGACTTATTATCGGTCATGACAGAAAGTTGTCTTCATGACCATCAAAAGATTTATATCATACTTATGGAGTTCTCGCTTTAAAATTATCTCTCATGTATCGATACAAATATGGCTCGACGCCATGACTTATCTTCAAGTATCTTTATCGGACATAGTTCTCGACTATGATCTGCCAAATTAATTATTACTTCAGACACAGCTGATCACTGTGATCTGCATAGTTGGGGCTGCTGTGCCGTCAGCATCTACTGACTATCTTTCGACTATTTGTACTCTCGATCTAGCCCGTGGCCCTTCAACCGAGAAAAAACCCACAATCCTCATCGTCCATCATGCAACCCCCTGGGCTTATCTAGTTCCGCTTTTGGTTCGATAACCTAAGAGATGCTGCAAATGGTATCTATCTAGTGATGAATTTTTGCTTTTGGTTCGAAAACCTGAGCGATGCTACAAATGGGATCCGCCCCACGATGAATTTATGCTTTTGGTTTGAAAACCTGAGCGATGCAGCAAAATGGGATCCACTCCGCGATACAGGGGACGCCACGAGATCCTTAGCCACTTAATCATGGGGCAATGGACAGAAATGTTTAGAAGAACTTTGAGGAAACGCAACATTTTGAATGCCCAATGAGTATAAACTTCCAACAGCCTCAGCGGTCTCTCTGGGTGGGCAGGGATATGTCCGAAAGATAAACCTCTCTGATATGGGAAAGGATCCCCTCAGAACTTAAACTTTCCAATAGCCCCTGTGGCGTCTCTGACTTCGGAGGATAAACTAAAGCCTTAATGAATCAATGTCTCATCATCTTACCTTTATTTTAGGTTCCTGACATGAAACAAAGATCTCAAACACTCTGCGATTATCCGAGTGAGGTACAATTGTCTAACTCGTTGAATAAATTTACGTCTCACCCTGTCGAGTCTTGAACAGGAAATTTACCAAAACTACAAACACGAGCATCATCGCACAATGCGGAACAAGTGTTGCGGTTCGATTTTGATTGTTAGAATGATCGACACTTTAAGCGGAAAAATAAATCGGACACCAAGACTTCCAGAAAGGTTTATAATTCTCCGGAACGGATTGGCTAGTATTTTATAGAGAGTTTGGATGAAAATTACAGTGCTTCTCGATGTTGAGCTCGTCGGAGAAGGTGATCGGAGTGCTACAGTGATTTCGTGTGAATAGAGTTGTGTGTGCATGGTGTGAGAACACTGTGTATACTGTTACATTGGGAGAATCTGAATAATTCCTAAGCTAAGGGCCCTATTTGCAAATACTCTAAGAGTCAATCTGCAAATACAACTAGGGAAAATTGGAGTCACGCGTTCTCCCTATGCTAAGTCAGCAGATGAATCATTTTGGATCCCACCATCAAGTGGGCTGCACGCGTTAGGAGTCTCGAAGTCGGGCCCAGAGAAGCTTCGAGGCTTGTTGCTCGTGCTAGATGCGTCGATAGGGGGGGCTACAAAGTCATGAGGGGCTTTGAGATCCTTGTCAATTAGCTGGAGTTTGAGACAATGCGCACAAAGCTGATACCCTAACCTTGTGATCAACGATTGAAATCGACTGAATATTTTGGCCCTCAACAATATTCACGTGTCTTTATGGACCAAGTCAATTTGTTCGTGGAGACAAACGTACGAGAGAGACTTAGCATAAAATATGCGTTCAAATGATGTTTTACCCGACTTTGAAGCAAGGTTCGAATTGTGAGTCATCATCGCTGATTTGCGATTCTTGTCAAGATTTTGCAAATAATTCCTCTCCCGGGGTGGCCAGCCCCGAGTTAAGGTATTTAAGAAAGATAGATAAAGAGAGTGTCGGGAGGTGTGGGATGAGTCCGAGTGTTCGGCCAGTTTGAGGCTAGAGACACTTCGATTGTGTGCAGCTGATGTTTGTGGAGGCCGTGTGAAGCCATGGATACATGGATTCCCTTTAAGGAGCAAGTTGTCCCAAAAGTAATATAGAAGACTAGATAATATAACTGCACTTTGGGGTGCACGGTGTTTTTGGAAGAGCCGTGAGCGGCTAAGGCTGATCAGTTTACCCTCCGGGAAATGGGTTATCCCAGAGCATGGATACTCGTGCCAGGGGGACAGAGGTCTTGTGATTTTACCGCACATCGAACAAGGTGCAATACGAATACTAGGAGAGACTCACGAGTACTTTTACAAGTCAGTACCGGAGGTAAGCGACAGAGGTCTTGTGGTGTCCCACACATCCCACGGAGTGGCAACGCAAGGGGGAATATGATGTCCCAATGTGGCGGCGCCTAGGGGGCCTAACAGTTAGTGTGTTTTTGGTGCCTTGGGGCGAAGGTTAATGATGTTAGTTTTATGCGTTGGTGCTATTTCGATCGAGGGATCGGGGACCAGCTCGAGAGCATTGATAGATACTCGATCAAGGGGTCTGGAGCCAGCTCGATAGATAATATGGGGATTATTCGGCAGGAGCTCCTAGTGTCGAATAATGATAGTGCAAGGTTGTATTTTGGAGTAATAATGAGCTTCGATCGCACTTGTTGTCGAAGATAAATATTCCAGGCAACATGCTGAAGAATGCTTTTGGATACCATTAATTATAGAGCTCCAAATATTGCATTGGGGTTGATAATTAATCGAACCCTGACTGGGATGCTAACCCCGGGTGAGAAGTTCGTAGACTTCGGCCTCGAGATTTAGCTATCGAGCCCCGAGTCTTGCACAGAGAAGGTAACACTCAAGGGTTTCTAGATAATAATTACGAGTTTCGTACATCGGAGATAATTTTGGGCTTTGAGATTATAAGATCGAGCCTCGAGTTATCAATTAGAAATCCTTAGGTTGGAGTTGATGCTTGTTATGAGTGTTGGCCCGAGACTAATATAGATATAATGTGTCATTCTCGGGATTATGTTGTTGGACTTCAAGTGTGCTGACGTCTGTGGCTTCAAACGAATTTTACGAAGACTATTATTCGGGTAGAAATTTGCTTAGGGAAGGATTGCGAACCCCGAGTGCCTGTAAATATATTTAAGGTTCCTCCGGGGGATTATCGAGCCCTGAGTACTTCAAAGCGAGACACAATAATTTGTATAAGGTTCGAATTTTGTACTTCGTAAAAAATTTAGATGTACTTGTGCTGACGCGAGAACTACTTACGACATTGAAACGGTGTCATTTTACAATGAGATGTTCTAGATTCTGGGCATATAAATTGTGCGGTGGGCGAGAACAAATCCCTAATTTTGAATTCCTTCCTCTTTCCATGTGCCTTTTGCTGGAATTCCACCGCTCTCTGTCCTTGTCTTTCTTCTCCCCTTTTCGTTCCAGGTTCGTTCTGCTCTATTAATGTCAATGGCTTCCATTTCGCGTCTTAACTGTGTATCCTCATCAGATACTCTGGTCGCCATGGACTCCGAGATCATTGTCAATCCTAGATGGAAGTACAAAAATGACAGCCACCTAGAGGACATTTATGGGGGACGATTTTCCAAGCAAGATCCAACATGGACCGCCATGAAATTTCGTCTCTCCTCAGCCGGTGCCAGCTATCACTTGATTACCCTATCCTCATCCCTAGGTCGGAGGATTGGTGTCACCATCCTCAGCCTGACTAATTTGCCTATAGTCTAGACTGCATGAATAAGGGTGTCGGTATTCCCTTAGCCCATTTCTTTATTAAGATTTTCAGATACATTAGATTAATCCCCATTCAACCTTCGCCACTTGGCTGGTGGTATTTAGTCGCGATGAAAATCATGTATAAGAATATGGATTTAGGAACCCTGTCCATGTTAGACATTTTTTATTTACTGTGCGCGCAAACTTGCTTCGAAGTGGGGATGTTCGCTCTCCTCCGTCTCTAACGTCGCCCCCTATGAAAAAACAAAGGACCCATTTGTCAAAAGTTAAGAGTAAGCATGCATTGACCTTGAACGATTCCCTCACCTCCCTCGTGAGGAAAGCACTGTTAGGGGGACTCGGTGGGACTCCTAATTCGATCATCAACGAGTGCTTCAATGCATTCAAAATTCAGATTCAGGTAAGTATAATGGTCCATACACTTCTTTCTTTCCTTCCATACCTTTCCTTTTTGCTTCGAGATTATGACCTTTCCGGTTGATTTTCAGTCCGTGAAGGCCATAAGGGCCGTCCTGGCAAAGGGACTCGAGGTCCTTCCTGAGAGAAACGCCACCATAAAGGAACAAGATGAGTTGGTGGCCAATCGATCGTTCACCGATGTGGAAAAGGCTAAGGTTGAAGTTGCTCTGCATTCGGCGCTTGAAGAGTGGCAGGTTGTAAACTCGTTTTAATGAAGCTAACAAGGCCCTGGACTCATGGCTTGTCGGCTACAAAACGACAACACACAGTGCGAGAGCCACGCAATGAGCTGTCAACAGCTCAGAATGAACTGCAAATTACTCATGGTGCTTTCAAAGTGTGCCAAAGAGAGCTGGAGAATACAAAGCCACACCTCAAGGCTGCTTGATAATGGGTGGACACTAACAACATAATTATCGAATCCGTAGACCATTATGAAGTTTAACTCGTTAGACAGTAAAATGTAGAATCCACTCTACTGTTTAGACAGGTTTCAGATTAGAGAAAATAATTAAACTATCTAAAAGAGACATCAAATAAAGTAAATAAAACAAATAAAATAAAATATAGAT
>AYJT01038082.1:0-15203 GCA_001278415.1 Ocimum tenuiflorum
ACAGTCTAGCAAATTTTGAGGATGAAATTTTAGTAAGGTGGGTAGAATGTAATACCTCGTATAAATACTACCGAAAATATAGGCGGCAACAGATAATTAACAGGAGTAATATGAGATTTATTTTTTAAAGTTCATATTGCTCATTTTATGATTAATAATTATAGATAATATCATAAGGATTCCAGAAGTGGTCCCGGATCTGAAATCGAACGAGTACCATGAAAGTATGGGTATGCATGTATGGTGTCTCTTGGTCTTCAAGGCATGGACTATTGTCATTAGCTAAATCGTGCTGATAATTCTACTCGTGAGGACTTAGTCGTTGCGATGCTTAATTTATCACCTTTTTTTCCTTCAAGAGTACGCATTTGAATTCATCCTTGTAAGCGTCCTACACATTCTATAATCTTTTCCGACTATTAGAATTATCTATATCTGGGGTCGTACTCAACTCTTCTTAAATCCTTACAAACTAGCTTAGTGTCTATTGCTCACCTAAACTTTAATCATTTTGTAAGAGTTGCATTATCGGTCTTGTTAACTTGAAAAACCTTTGAAGAAGGGTTGATGGTAGCCTGCTAATCTCAAGAAACTATTGATCTAGCGCAATGCTATTGGTGTTCTCTATTCATTCGTCATTAATACTCTTGGGGGTCCATATAACATCCTTGATTGAAGCAGTATGTCCTAGAAACATCATTATTCTCAGTTGTGATCTATATCTATTGGATTATGTTGCAAAGTCACTTGTTCTTCTTCTTCCCTCCTCCTCCTCCTCCAAAGAAGAAGCATTGATGTAATACCTCATATAAATATTGGCGACAACTGATAATCAACAGGAGTAATATGAGATTTATTTTCTAAAGTTCATATCGCTCAATTTATGATTAATAATTATCGATAATATCATAAGGAATCCAGAAATGGTCCAGGATCTTAAATCGGACGAGTACCATGAAAGTTATTGCAATTTTAAGTTTTCCCGAGAAATTTGTCGGATGATGATGCCACGACCTAAAATATGGGTAAAACCCGAGATGTCACTAAATCATAAATTATCAGAAAAATAATTAATTACAAGAAAGCTTTTTGATCGGATCAAAAATTAGATAATCAAAACGTTGCGCATTGAGTTGGAGACCATAAAGCATTTGCATTTGTGTCATCTATTTCATCCTTACTCTCCCTCTCTCTCCTATAAATAAGAGGCTCCTTTCCTCATTCTTCACTCCCCCATTTTGGTGCGAAGCTCTTGCAAAATCAAAACTCAACCTACACTTAGAAAATTTCATCGAACCTCAATCTTCGAAGAACATCGAATCTAAGGGGAATCGAGAGGGAGTGCTAGCCATCATCACAAATCGGATTTATATTCTTTCCAAGGTTCTTTCTTCTAGCTCCCTGCTCGTAAACATAAATAGTGAAGAGCATAACTGGGATGAATTCTGTCACCTATTCTTCGAATTAATGCTATCTATTACCTAAGTCTTTCGAGTCATTTCCATGTTCGTTATTTCTGTCTGGTTGGACCTGTTAAGCAAGCAACTTTCTAATCAACAATAAAAGAGTGCTCCGCCTAAAAGGAGGTTATACCCCCTTTATACCTGGACTAAGACCTCTTTACCCAAAAACTCTATTTTTATTGAAACTCAAGATCTGTAACAAGCACTTCTTTCGTTCAACTTTAGCTTGACAGTAGGAATGTGATCGTTGCCTATACGCTTTGAGCTTGGCAGTCTAATCTATAAAATCGAATAGACCAGGCCAATTAGTTAGTGTGGTATAGCTGTTAGTATGGCGTAGAGTAGTATCAGTCAACACTTGTCCTGTTACAAAATCGAACTCTGAATGTTGTTCATGGCACGATTAGCTATGAAAAAGAATAGAGATTGTTGAATCCTTGTGCCCCAACTCTATTATACACCTTTGGCTCGGGTGCAGCTTGAGAAAAATGGGTGGGAACCATCGGCAAAGCTGAAGAAGGTGGAAGTCGTCTATGACTGAGAAGTCTTTTTATTTGCAACCAAGAAGACAAGCCTGAAAAGAAAGTATGTTCCAGCAAGGACGAATAGAGTAAGGAACTTCAATCCAAGAATCCACCTACCTTAACTTAAGCGAAATTCTTCAAGAGAAAAGTCTTAGTTATATGATAATTGTTGTTAAAAAGAAACCTATTAATCTTTTCCGTAGGAGAAACTTAATTCATTTCTTTTCTCTTTTTTTCTAACCTCCATTTTTGTAAATGATATCCTGACAGAGTTCTAACTTTGAGAATTAACAACTATGACCGAGAAGCTTCAACCATTATGGCCTTACTGTCCTAACGGACCAGGCTGGTCTCCAAAACAGGGCAGAGTAGGATTGAGAGGACTGTAGCTGATGGTGCTCTTTGATGAATGGTAAGTCGAGATTCGATTCCTTGATTCTATATCAATATTTTCTTAACACATTGATCTCGAAGGGCCTATCGACGAACTATTAGAACATCCTCTTCATCAATGCGCTTACATATTTTTCGCCTATAGGCTCAGCGGTATCTTTCGTTTGTTCGCTGCTACGCAGCTCAACTATAAATACTCTTTGCCCGTATTTTCTAAATAAAGGCAAACATGGAAGTGCTATCAAGGCCCAACTCATATGATAGGAATGCGGGCGCGAGTTCCATCAATCAACCAACGGGGAGGCATACGACATAGAAACCTAGAGGTTAGCACTAGCTAGACTTGGCAGAGGGTTCGCAGGAGTTTTGCTTTTTTCTTCTATTGATTAAATACCATAACGTCATGGATGTTGGACAACTACTAGCAGATAGGGAGGGCACCAGGCAGCAAAGCCGGATGGAGCAAGAGCAACAAGCTGAGCTGCGTAGCAGCGAAGGGGATGAACACTACTTAAATATAAAAAAAATGATGCAAAACCATCTTTCTATGAACATTTATTCATTGCTTTTATATGATATTCATAGAAGAAAATGAAGATTGTATATGATATTTATTAATGCATTGAATCGATACTCTAAAGGGAATCCTATTCATATGAATTTAATATGAAACATCGAACTACTTCACGTGTAGTATTCTAGTTATGAATAGATAGAAGAAGTCACACTCACGAATCTTAAGAGTGAATTAGTTCTGAATATATTTCATTAATTCAATGCTTTTTAAGAATACATGCTATAAGGGACGAAGGCAAAATGGACCCGTATCCTGTATGGCGAATGGGAAACACACGGAGTGGTAAGTATACCGAAGGAAGAAAAGCTGTAAGGTGGGTAAGCCGTAAGGCGAATAGGAAGAAGGGACCGAAGGCGTAGTGAGAAATATTAATGCCTGGCATCTTTCTTTCTAAATTGATTATTCGTATAGACTCTTTTCATCTATAAACATCATATAAAAACAATTGACGAACAGAACGATTGAAGGTGTCTTTACAAGGTATCATCAGCTCACTAAACAGCTAACAAACAGAGTACCTTTTCTATAGCTCACCTACTTCATCCTCTTCTATGCAACATCTTCGCAAAATGACCCCTTGCACCAGTATTGGAAGTCGTTTCCATGCTCTCTCTATGCAATGGTCCTCCGAGCCAACTTTCTCAATGCCGCCTTCTTCAGGAGGCATTGCAATGGAACCTCTTGTTAGATACAGACAGGGGAATTGACTTGCAAAGAGCTTAATCCAAATTAATTTCCTTTTTTACTAAATTCTGGGATTTCCAATTAGCATTGGATTTTACAAGTGAGCTAATCACCAAATAAACATTAGCCCTTAGAAATAAATGAAGCTAGTACAAGGTACACTAAAGCAACCTCATTGCCTTGAGAGAAAGCTCAGTAAGTGGATCTTCTTTCCAGGTCGCAGGTGGAGAGCCGGTTGAAAGGCCTTTTGCCCATAGAGAATGATCCATTTAGATAAATAAAAAAATAAAATGAAAAAGCTTTGTTTGAGATGGAAAAGAGTTACATGACTTTTGTGGAAATGATGAGCATGCTTCCCTTGAAGTCTCAACTACCTGAGGCGAAGGCATATGGGATTTTTCAACGGCACTGTTGTTGGAAATGATTATAATAGCTATGGCCTTTGCTCAATACCTGATTAGAAAGATAAGGTGCCTTGACTTAGCCACCTCACAATCTATAGCCTACCTTGGTATGAGTGGATAGGATCAGACTGACGAGGGAACCTTCGCTAGTCTAGGGCATTTCTACCATGATTAGGAAGTCGAAAAGGCACTAAGACATCCACTCTCAAAGGAAATCCCCTTAACTCAAATACCACTCTTCCCGTGGGTTCAAAGAAATGAGACCTGACCCCATACCTGCCACCCTTGTTGTACCCAAACAATATCGCAGTCATACCCGAACTAACCTCAGCCAAAAATTTTGTAAAGCTCGTACTACGAAAGAGCTTGAAAATCGAAATAGCCCTTCTTAATCGATATTGCTGGATCGATAGCTAAACCCATTGATCGCTACTTATACTTACTTAGTTAGATGGGTAACAAGCTCAGCTTGGTGTGTTGTGCTCGTACGGATGACCTTTCTTCTGCGCATCGCTTTCAAGCCAATCCGTCTATAAATCTAAGTTATGATTATGAAAAGGCCAACTTCAGAAGTTTTGAATTATTGGTTCTAAGGACTTTTCAAATAGTCATTTTTCCCCATTTAAGATAGTAAAGTGCAAGTCTCGGCCAATAGCCCTACCAAATAGGGGTCGTGTGGCGATTTCGTACTACTATATATTCACAGGTGGGTGGCTTTCTATTCACTGATACATTTCTCAGTTCTGCAGATGCATGCCTATTGTCCTATCTATAGAGGCTCTTTCCACTCCCTTTTCTATGCATTCTACGTCTTTTGTTAATCCACAAAAATCTAGGCATTGGTTAGCATTGGAATACCATAATGGGTAGTTTCGACCCAGAAAGAGAGTCCTAAATCCTTTCTCTTTTCGATTCTTTAATATCAGTAGAGACAATATTCAGCAACTGTGCTGGGAAAAAAGAATGAGACCGACATAAAAGGGCTTTGTTGGAGAGAACGGGTTCTTTTTTTTTGTTCCCGATGTTGTAAGGCTGGCCAAAAATCAAAATCATTTCCTAACCTCAGAAGGGTTGGCCTTCTTTCAGGTGTGGTTTTGAGGTCAGAGAGCTGATGCATTGTCAAAAGTACATGTAGAAGCAGAAATTGCCGAGCCTCATAAACCTAGAATTTCTTTATTAATGACTCGTAAAGTCGTTTTTATTCAATTGTAAATAAAGAACCACTTTAATGAAGATTTATAGCATCATTCAAGTAAATACAGATTAAAAACATAAAAACATAAGCTAGTAAGTTATGCCTAATTCCAGACCAGTTAATGCAAGTACTATAAAGTAACGACATGTAGATCCTATAAAATAAAAGAAAAAATCCTTCATACATAGCATAGTCCAAGCGAACCCACTTAAAATCTTTACTAAACTATGATCAGCCATCTTATTAGCAGATAAACGTATTCATAAGCTTAATGTGTGATAACAATGAGGGATTAGCTCAAAGAGTACTAAAAAGAGTGCTAAAGGCAGTGGGACTCCCGAGGATAATGAGAAGCTTAAAAAATGAAGCCCATTCTTTGCAAATCCCACTATACTAATGCCAATAAAAAAAGAAAATGAGAGACCCAAAGTAATGATAAAAAGACTTGTTATTGTAAAGCTATAAAGTATCATACCCTGCAGATTACGAGATAACAAAAAAGTAAAAGTAACCGAGATGCAAGGGAAAAACTTTTGTTTCACATTTCCAGGAAGATCACTTATTTGTTCATTTGCGAAGTTCAACACAAAATCCTAAATAAGCTCTACCAGGGATTGCCAATCATTTGGTACTTACTTTCCTCCTCCTGGTTTAGTAACTAAATGAAAAAAATAAGGACGAAACTCAAAGTAGTATAATTAAAGATGGATTTGTGAATAAGAAATACAACTTTCCAATTTGAAGAGGAAGAAATGGGACAATGGAAAATTGATCAAGGGGGCTCTATTGTAACATGGATTTCTTTTTTTTTTTTTTTTCATTGACTACTCCGCTCTTCCTCTAAAAAAAAGAAGAAAGACTTTCTCTTGCAATTCACTTGCCTTGGTTTTTCCAAGGAAGGCATGGGATGGAATCTTTCAAACCATGTCTCTAACGGAAGCACTCTTGTAGTCTACCTTTTTCGCAAAGTACCATTTAAAGCTCTGATACAACTTTGACAGATTGATTGAGAAAGGCTCAATCTTCCAAGAGGAACCAGAAAGAACAAAAGAGAGACCTTGCCCGGATTTGAAAAGAATAAAAATGGACTATTGAGCAGGGCTACTGAGTGCTTCTGTAGAGCTTGGCATTGGCCTGCATCCATTTACTTAAAGTAAGGTTTTTTCCTAAATGAACCTTCCTACTCAAGAAAACTTCAAGTCTGCCAAGCTTTCCTGATATGGGGATGAAGGGATCCGAAAGTGCACCTCCTAATGCTCCTTGAATGAGGCAGAGAATGAATGCTGAGTAAAGAGGAGTAAGGAATGAGATGTGATCCTAATGCTGGGCAAGGGATTTGTCCTGGCTTGGAAGGGAAGAATGGAAGTTTGAGAATCTCGGTCAGCTAGGCAATAACAACGGACCTTGTCGATCTATCAGTTCGTCCAATAGGGCATAGATAAAGACCAAAGACCATATTTCAGTCCCACAGAGCGGCATCCGCAGATCCTTCTTGTCTTGTTAAACCCCCAAACAATTTCCTCATTCTTTTGACCCTAGAAGAATTGCAATTGTGGGATAATTTGAAATGTTCAGATGGCACCACCAAAACTCGGATGCTCGTCCTTTACTCATTTCTCTGTAGGGCTTGGGGCTGCTAGTCTTTCAACGAATCCCTTGTTCGAGAATGCACAGTTCTGTTTGCACGAATGCTTTCTTAAGCAGCTATTGAATATGCTTTTTGGGATTCGCCTGATTAACTAATATGCTCGCAAGAAGGAACTGCAATCGAATAGGCCTCTAGTCAATATACAAGATAAGCAACGATCAATCAATAGGCAAGATACCCACGGGCAAATGTTCTTGATGAATCTGCAGCTGTTATAGAATCCGCAGCTATAGCTATTGAATCAGCTCTTAAAGGTTGTGTTTGCTAAACTGGTAAAGCCTCATAAAAAGAAAAGGGGGAGACTTGCTCTCCCAATGAAGGAAGACTTTCAGGCAAAGGTTGGCTTTTCCAAGAAAAAAGACGTGGGAGAAAGATGGGACTTTTTAGGCATAACATTCTTTTGATTCTCTTACGATACAAGATTTTGAAATAAGGCAAAAGATTGGTCAGAACTCTTTCTCTTTCCTCCAATGCTGCTAAGGGTGTTCCTCTAGTCTATTCCTTCTACTATGACACAATGTTCTTATCTGAAGGAATGTATCTGTACATGGATATAGATAGAGCTGTGACAGACTTCATGGTATAATACGGATGAGAGGGGCTTCCTTTTGTTTGACCCTAAGACGGGAATGATGGGAATGTACTCCCGTAAATGTACATGAATAGATCAAAGGAAGACTTCATGTTAGAAAGATGAGGTAGCACGATCATGGTAGGTATGGAAGATTTGATTTGCAATACAAAGGCATTGGCAAGAGACATGGGAATACGACGCATGGGATTTATGCTGTTCATGGAAGCCCGCATGTATGAAGCAAGAGGGCAGGCCCGAGACAGAAGTCAAAATCCACAATCCAATCCAGAATGGAATCATTGTGCCTATTTAGTCCATCTTCTCTTTTAAGCTCTTTATCAAGCATCTCATGAGAGGCATACTGAGTCCACTTTCCAACCCCCTTCAACTCATATCGGCCTTTCTAACTTCGAACTTCGGATTCTGAATCCCACACTACTGCGTAGGGCCTCTTAGTCAAACTATTGCAAGTCGCAAGGCACACAGGTCTAAGACCCATCCCTTTTAGCATACCCCTGCGCTAAAGGCCTATTGTGTTGAAGAGCTATTGATTTCATTCCAAAAATTCTTCGTAGTTACGCATGACTATCCGGCACTCGTACACAAGACCCTCTATTAAATAGACGCACCTTATAACCAATCTCAAAGAGAGGGTGAGGCAAACTGCTGATATTACTGAGACCCTTGTATATCTTTGTAATCTAGGGCATCCATGCACTTAGTCACGATATCGAGAGAGGGTAAACCGTAGCCTGCCATTAACAACTCTAACTGGACAGCACATTAACACTTTCTACAATGATATTTCTCCATTCAATGAAGGCATTGGACGAAGAATGGCAAGTAGGTGAAGTAGGAAAGATAGAAGAAATAAGAGGAAGGTTGGTTGAACTGCAGGATTGAAATGAATGACAAATCTCCATTCATGTTCCTTTTTTCTCTCAAGATCCTTGCTATCGAGACCGTATGAGATGGTTGAGTAACCTTTTGTGCTGACCGCTAAAATCCCAGGCCAACTTACTAGTTGGGATGTGTCAACCAGCAATGTGGGGTCGTATATCTCTTTTTTTTAAAACAATGATTTGGAATCTGTTGGGGAATCGGCCTCTGAAAGTGCTATTTCCTCCCTTTCGTGATAACTGGGATAGCTTCTTTTCTAATCTGGATGCCATCATAGATAATCACAAATTCATTGCAAATAACGAACATGAACATAAATGTAGTGAAATACCAATGTGATCTGCAATGCAGTAGCCCAACCAATTATCTAACCAAAAATATACAGCAGATGGATCTCTAATAAGCCAACGTGACTCTTTGTGCAAAGAGGAAAGGGGAATTCTCCCTTAGAATAGTTCCTCGCTAAATCTACAGTTTTCTAAACTGCTCTTCCACTCGCAGCTTCGAGCTTTTCCAATAGCTGAAGCCAAGGAAAGATCGAAGCTAGCCAGCTATACAACCTCCCTTTCTGACTCTTGGTGTTGAGCTTGGAAAACCAAGGCTGGAGGCTACAACTTGTCCATTTCAGTCTGCAACTTGCTACACTGTGCTAAAATAAAAGGCATCTATGGAAAGCAACTCGTCGTGTAAACCAGTCTAACCAGAGAAGCTTATACCTAAAGGGAACAAACAAGGAGAAAAAGTTGCTACTTTGCAGTCTCAACTAAACAACCAACCAGGGACTCATCTCGGAGTCCACTTTCATCAACGGAAGGTAGGATAAAGAATATCCAAGTCGTTTTCCTTGTTTCGAAATAGGTTTACCCTCCGGTCAACAACTGGTTTCTGAGGGGTATTATGACTGAAGAAAAGGTAATCTAGTTCACTAGTTTGCAGTAAAGCTTAACGTTGAGAAGTATACCTCACGCCTAGGCCAAATTCTTGTCATTGGCCAGTCTTCAATTGAAGAAAGGCGATCTCAGATCAGGAAACAATTAACAAGGTGCTCTTTTGATGAAGAGAAGTGGAAGATCTTCCATAGGTCGGAAATTAACTGATGGAATAAATCAATGACTTGAGGAGCAACTGAGGAGTCCAATTTGTGAGGGGTCAGACTCTTCCCTCCCGAGATCAATAGCATACGCCTACCACTGACACAGCTAGCTGATATGGGACGCTGGCTCCCACCCGACTTAAGAAGACAAAAGAAGAGGTGCTAATTTGACTAATGAAAAAAATACCACATTTAGCACCCTTGTGACAGATTTAGACTTAAGACAGAAACCATAGTTAAAATGATGTATTTTAACCATTTAGTTTGTTTTTACTTGTTTAGCTTTGCACCCCGGATATCTTCTTTTAGAGATGATGAATAGGCCAGTTATAAAGGCAAAAGGAAAAAACGAATCAATGTCCTCTACTATTTATAAATGCGTAAAAGTGGATAGTTTTGTTTTTTGAAGTTGATAGTGTCAAGAAGGCGACTATGGATGAATTCGACTAAGGCTTAGCCTTAACCTTGGCACTCCTAACTGGAGGTGCATTCAACTCCGTCCGTCTCAAAATAGCCCTTCCGTTCCGTTCATTCCTTACTTCAGCAGTAAGGAATTAGCCCTTATTCGTCAGTATCGGTTTAGCTTGCAATGTATTTGGAAGCCCTCTGCCAAACGAGTATTTCACAAATAGTCGACAAGGAATTCCATCTCTGGAGCCCCGAAGAAAACACCCCTCCCCTTCGAACTCAATATCTCTTTTGACTCTATATATGTGGGCACCCGATATCTATAAAAGTTCACCCACCCCGGTTACAGCATTCCTTTCTATTGCGCCTAAAATCTCTAATTCTACTAATATTTCAAATTTTTCTATTTATGGTTCTTATGGAGCTATATTGCAACAAATATTCTTTTTCCGCGGGATTAATTCTATGATCTTAGGAGCACTGGCCACCATGGCCCAAACAAAAGTCTCATACTAATAGGTGCATCTGTTTTTCTTGCCCTCATTCCAGGAAAACCTGAAAGTTAAGCGTGCTTAACCTAGGGTAGAACTAGAATAGGTGACCTTCTAGGAAGTTTCTCAGATGCATGCAAGTGAGGACAAAGTACGCTAGAAAGGACTTGTGTTGGTGTGCGGGGTCAGCTGTCGGCCCGGAAGCCAATTCAACACTGGTAGTGGTAACATAGCCGAACCCTAGTGAGCTCCGTCGGGCCATGGAGTGCAGGGCGTTACATGAAGCTTATAGACTTTATCTTCTTCACCAGCAACTAGAAAACCTTCAGGTTGCTCAACAAAAATATCGTCTTCAAGCAAACTATTTAGAAATGCGGAATGCACATCAAGATGATAAACTTTCCAGCACAACTTAGCTGCCAAAACTATCAAAAATCTGATGGTGTCATGTCTTGGCACTGGTGCAAATATTTCGGAATAATCAATTAAAGGTTTTTGAGCATAACCTTTCACCACTAGCCTTGCTTTATTTGCTTTATACTTGTTTATAGAACCATCAGGATTAGATTGGGTTTTAAAAATCCATTTGACATCAATCACATTTTTATGAGTTGGTTTGCTGACCAACTTCCATGTGTTGTTTTTCTCAGTCATATCCATCTACTCCTGCATTGCCAATCTCCATTTTTTTCTCTTGCAGTTTCAATATAGTTAGATGGCTTAAGTATGGCTATATTGCATCTTTCATATGTCTTCGAAGCTTCTGGTGCCTCTTACACCAACTTCATTATCAATATGTGTCATTTCATCAACTTGATGCTTCTCTTAAATCTCACCTTCAATATCTAAAAATATTTTGGAATCTCCAAATTTCATTTTTGTTCAAATTCCACCTTGCTAATTTATCAAACTTGACATTTCTACTCACAATTATCTTTTTCAGAGTTCAAGCTAAACAATCTATAGCCTTTAGTATGGTTACTCTATCCCAAGAAAATGCAAGCTTCAGACTTTTCATCAAGTTTTCCTCTTTTTGGTTCTGGAATATGAGAGTAACATATGCAACCAAATACTCTAATATGCTTCACAGAAGGCTTATCCTCATGCCATGCTTCAAAAGATGTTTTGCCACTCGAAGCTTTAGTTGGCAGCAAATTCAGAAGATAAACTGTTGTATTTACAACAAGAAATATCTACTTCCATTCAATGATGGTATACTCATTGGACCACAGACATCAGTATGTATCAGTTGTAACTTATGTGATGCTCTCCATCTACTTTCATCGAATGGAAATCTACTTTGTTTTCCATACTCACAAACATCACATATATCATCCATACAAGTTATGGCAGGCGTATCATCAACCAACTTATTAGAATGCATTTTTTTAAAATTCTAATAGCTAAAATGACTTAGCCTTTTATGCCACAAACTTGCATTATCTTCTGCATTTGTAAGAGCATACTCATTGTTTGTTTTCCATTTGATAGGAAAACACTTCTTTCATCTTGACATACATTAATACATAACCAGAAGGATCACAAATGGTGTATGTCATATCTTGAAAATGCAAAGTGTATTGTTTTTCAAGCATTTGACCCACACTTAAAAGGTTTTGACTGATAGAGGTACAAACAAAACATCTTGGATAAGTTTAGAACCTGCTGGATTATCAGTTTCCACAACACGTTTTCCCTTGACATCAACATGATCACCATTGCCAATTTTTACTTTTGATGTGTAGGTTGTCCAACTCTTTGAATATGTTAATATCATGGACCGTGTGATTTGTACACACTATCAATTATCCAAACTTCTTTGCATTGATTTGTAGCATAGCATGTAGCAACGGAGAGTTTTCTTCGTTCTCCTCCTCCTCCTGATTGTCAACAACGTGTGCTTGCTGTCTTGGTTGGTTGTTTCTGTTCTTGCACACTTTCTCTATATGGCCAAACCCATCGCATGCTCTGCATTTCACACCGGGCCTCCACCGACAAAATTTTTCTGTATGACTTCTCTTTTTGCAACGAGGATAAGGAGTATAATTTTCCTTTTTACCTCCAAGCTTTCTATTTTATCCCTTTTTTTCATTTTCTTTCTTTTTCCCATATTGCTTCTTTCCACTAAAGTTGCTTGGTTGTTTTCCTTTGAGCTTTTGAAAAGCACCTTCTGTACTGTCTTCAAGCCTCAATGTTCTTTTTTGCTCCAAAGCTTGTAAAGCATTTACAAGTTCTACCAAAGTGATTTGTGAAAGGTCTCTTGAGTCTTTAAGTGAGGAGATTCTTATTCAAACCTCTCAGGTTTACTCATAATAACCTTTTCAACTATTCTTTTTTTCTGATAATTCTTCTCCAAGCAACCTGATTTGGTTCACCACCTTCAAGAGTTTATCAGTATACTCTTTAATGGTTTCATTTTCTTTCATCTTGAGGACTTCAAATTCCCCTGTAATTATTCCTTTAGTTTATCTCATGCTTCTTTTGCAGTCTCACATGCCATAATTCTGGTAAAGATTGTATCAGAGATGGCAGAATGAATGCATGATAGTGCCTTAAACTTTTGGCAAATTCTTCACTATGTTGTTTCATTTGAGCAATTGTTGGATTTGCTCTTAAAGGTGTTGGGTCTCTATCATTTTCCACAACTTCTCACAAATCAAAAGCTTTCAAATGAGCCTTCGTTTTTACTGCCCAAACAGGATAGTTTTCTCCGAAAAATATAGGGGGTGAGGAATGGCACAACTATTTGAAGCCATTATCAAAGTGTACCTCAAGATTTATGCAGGAAAATGGGAATAACTTGGTAGATTTTGCGAAAACAGCCCTTAAAGATCAATAAGCTCTTGATACCATGTTAACATTTTGAGTGATAAAACTCACCTTTTTCTTCTCTATTCGTGATATCAATTTGCATTTGGAACATGATATTGTGCAGAACCATTCTAAGTTTTCTGCTACATTTACGTTCACATTGATAGTCTTCCATTACTTCTCAGGGTCGGCCCTGAGCTCGGGCCAGAGGGGTGACCGCCCAGTCCCCCCCGATTTTGAGGAGCCCCCAATTTTTTGGGATGTAGATTTTTTTATTAATTAAATAATAATAAATATCTATTATAAAATTATATCTATATTTATATTTTTACCTAATAAAATTTTTGTTGTTAACTCTATTATATTTTTATCTCTCGTTTTCTTATATATATTCACAGCTCTAATATAGTCTATCTCTTTATATGTTTGGAGCTCCATTTTTTGGGGTCTAAAATCTTTTTATTGATTAAATGCTAATAAATGTTCATTCTAAAATTATTTATGCATTTATCATTCCGTGTGATAACAATTCTTATTGTTAACTGTATTCTACCCCTCTATTATTTTTATCTATTTTCATATATCTACTCTTTTTCTAAAGGCATGTCTCTACTCTGTTATAATCTATATTTTTTAGTACTCTGTTATAATCCATTCCATTATGCTCAAATAACCAGCATCATAGTATTTGTGTTATTTTACACTTTGCATTATGGATGTTCGTTTAACTAATTGAGATCACGTAATTCAAATTTTATACATATTTTAGTTAAAGAGTTGTGATTATCTTCAATTAAATATGATTTTTCATACTGGATTAATATCTGAAATGCTTTGCTCATCTACACCAACTCATTTTCGGTTTACGATCCTATTTAATTTTTAGTTTTATTCGCTACACTAACAAAGTTCATGAACTCCAAAACATGTATACCGAAAAATTTAGGGGCCTCAAACTTTTTTTCCGCCCTAGGCCCCCGGTTTATCAAGGTCAGCCTTGCTTCTAGTCAAGAGTAGGTGAACAACTACATTGATGACCATACTTCAAAAAAACATAAATCCTTAAATTAAAGATGACCGCAACCACAAAAGAGAATAACATAAATTTAACTAATATGAGTATCTAATATAAGTAACATATTCTAACATAAGCATCATCCACTGTACAACTCTCCAAGGGATCAACCTATAACTTTCTTAATTTGAACTTGGAAGGATGTATCTCCCCCTTGTATTCTTGTTGTTCCTTCTTTATCATTTTTGCAGACTTTACTGCTGATTTGCTGCAACAGACCAATTCAATTGATTGTAGTGTTGGTGTCTCTCCTATAACTGAAGGGATCTCTTCCAACTCGCTTAAGTAGTACAGATAGAGATATTCAAGGCATGGGAAATGTGAGCTCTCCGTCGTGTTCCACTGGTTCAAATCGAAACACGTATCCAATAACAAGAATTTGAGGTTGGGGAATTGGCCTTCAACTATTTCCCACATCCCAGTTCTAAAGCATCCTTCCTTCAATGTGAGTTTGATAGAACGAAAACAGGATTGATATGAAACAGAAACGGAAATGATATTATTGAAACACTAAACTCCTCAAAAGAGGCAACGGTTGCACCGCCCCAAATAATAATCCAAAAGACTGAACACACTTACTTCAACCTAGACGACTCCTTAAATAGAAAAGATGCAACGCTTAATTCAAGCCCATGAAAGGACGCAGTCCATCATGACACTTAACCCTAATTATTTAACCTAATTGACACTAATTAAGGAACATAATCGTGCCTCTATCAATTGCTGCCCTCTCCGAAACAGCATTGTCCTCAAGACTGAAGTCCCTGCAGTTCCTCTGCCGATGTGGCAACCGCCACTGCTGGAGGTTTAGTTGGCCTGGGGTCCCATAGCTCGAGGAAGTCATCCTCCCCGTCGTACCCGATCATAACATGGAGCATGCAAGGTGAACAACTATGGGTGGTACTATAGCGTTGCCCACAACGAAAAGTCTCAATGATGCTGGTACTCTGCGTCGGACATCTG
>AYJT01038102.1:0-16850 GCA_001278415.1 Ocimum tenuiflorum
ACCATTTTCATTCTGTTTTATTTTAGAGTATTATCATTTCAGAATCCAAAAGATGATTTATTTCTCGATTTAGAACCAAAAAAGTTGAATTTTCAATTCAAGACTCAAAAGATTCCAAATGTCCATTTTTCAGGAAGTGATGGAAGAACTGGGGTTACAGGTGGTGTCGTTTGATAGGGCGGGATACGGGGAGAGCGATCCGGACCCTGGTAGAAGTGCAAAGAGTGTGGCGTTGGATGTGGAAGAGTTGGGTGATAAGTTGGATTTGGGTGACAAGTTTTATGTGATAGGATGTTCCATGGGAGCACAGCTTGTTTGGGGATGCCTTAAATACATCCCCCACAGGTAACCTTTCTTTTCATTTTAACATCTTCCTCATCCTTTCATATATCTTACCACAAATCACATTTTATTATTTATATATTGATGATACATCAATCAACCATTAAGTTTTAAATATAATACAACTACTTTAACTATAATTTAATTTTATTGCTGAAATTATTACTGATTCCACCTACTCTCAATGATATTGAGGTTCAATCTTTATAATTTTATGTGCTGAGATGTTATTAGCAATAAAATTGTACTAAATCCTAGTTATATAGTTATATAATTATATCAATGAAAACCCTTTTCTGTATTGAAATACTATAAACAATAAAACTCTATAAAAAATAATATATATTTTTTAAAACCTAAATTGTTATTATTATGAAATTATCATTCTGCATATTTTATTTAATATTTCCAATCTTTATAATTCAAGCCCTTTGCCCTTTTTATATATTGATGCTATTAATAATAATTGTTTATTAAATAATTTTACTTTACTATTAGTGTTAATTTTTATTATTGACTATAATTTTTTATGTAAAGGCCAATGCTCACAATTCACATGGGGCCTTAAAATATTTTAGACCTTGTTCACAGTGAGGTTCGTCATTACTGAAAAATATTGAAATTGATATGAATTTGCTTAAGATATATCTTGAAGTGTTTGGATGGGCTGACAACAGACTAGCAGGCGCGGCGTTGCTAGCACCGGTGATCAACTTCTGGTGGCCCGGTTTTCCAAAGGAGTTATCAGCACAAGTATTCAACGAGGAGCTGGTGGAGGACCGATGGGCGTGCCGCGTGGCCTACTACGCGCCGTGGTTGGTTCACTGGTGGAACACTCAGAAATGGTTTCCTCCTAATAGTGTTATAGCCGGAAGGCCCAAGTTCACTGCACCGGACCTTGAAATCATGTCCAAACGCGACCTTAGTTCTGTTGACTTGGTATATATTTCTTTTTCTCTCTTTTGTTTTAATTTTAGGAGTTAGGTTTGGATTTGAATAAAGAATGATTGTCGTGTGAGCAGGTGTATCCAACGCAGCAAGGGGAGTGGGAGTCAATTCACCGCGACATGATAGTGGCGTTTGGGGCATGGGATTTCGATCCTATGGAGTTGGATGATCCTTTCCCCGATGGGAAAGGATCCGTCCATTTGTGGCATGGCGATGCGGACGGATTGGTCCCCGTGGCCCTGCAGCGTTACATTGCTAAGAAGCTTCCTTGGATAAAATACCATGAGATGCCCAATACTGGCCATATGTTCTTGGCTCTTAAGAGTTACCAAGATGCTGTTTTGGGTGCCCTTTTTGCTGGGGTTTAATACTATTCTCTCTTCTAAAAGATACTTCATCTTATAATAATATCATTTATAAGAAGCATTCTCAAGAATGAAATAATTTCAAAAAGGCATGAAGATCAACAATTGGAATAAATTTAGCGATCATTTATGTTGATAGCTTATAAAGTCAAATGGGTTTCATACTTATAGTCAACCCCCACTCCCCAATGGAAGAAGATCAATTGTTTATCTCTACCTGACTTTGTGGAAGACTATCCACTACAATGACTTTTACAATAAAATCATTGATAAGGGTCATCTAAAATTAATTAAAAAAATGTAAAGTGAGAAATGGCATGACCGATGGTTGTCTGCCAACCCTGCCCATGACCAAAAGCATCCAATCTCAAGTTACAAATTGACAATTTTTGATTGAGTACTCAAATTTTATATATTATGATTTTAAATGCCAACCCTGCCCGTGACCAAAAGCATCCAATTTCGAGTTACAAATTGACAATTTTTGATTGAGTACTCAAATTTTATATATTATGGTTTTAAATTTATAATATTGTATAAGATTAACTGTTAAAAAAATAAAATTATATTAAAATTCATATTTTGATATATATATATATATATTTCACAAAT
Organism: Ocimum tenuiflorum; assembly: GCA_001278415.1. Classification (NCBI taxonomy): domain Eukaryota; kingdom Viridiplantae; phylum Streptophyta; class Magnoliopsida; order Lamiales; family Lamiaceae; genus Ocimum; species Ocimum tenuiflorum. The sequence goes on from AYJT01038102.1 coordinate 2,268, forward strand.
TAAAACTCTCTTTTCTTCACACTTCATATTATTGTATCTATTTGTAACTCGATTTATTTAATTTTAATTTATATTCTAACTCTTGTAACTTTTATTTTGTTATTTAGTTAAATATCAACTTTTAAATTGTATGATAATACTTGTAACTATAATTATAAATTTCAAATATAAAATATGTATTTTTACTAGAACTTTTCAATTTAATAAAATGTGTAACATGTATTTAAAATTAAAACAAAAAAATATAATTTAGGTTGGGTTGGTTTATCATTGATGTGAGTAAAAATTAAAGGGTGAATTTATTTAGGGCCCCATTCACTCACTGTAACCCCCATTTTAGTAAATATACTATTTTATCCTTAAAACCCTTAACTTTATATTTTCCCCCATCACATATTAGAAAAACGCAATTGTTTCTAAAGCCTCTGAAAATTACACCATTGTATGTTCTAATAGTGTGGTCTATGAAGAGTGTCATCGTCTCAAGTGCTCAAAAATTGAGGAAATTTCTAAAAATTGTACTCCCAGCCCCCTTAGATATCACATTGAAAATTCAGACGAAATGCTGCTGAGATGGGAAACCCAATAAGTGATTAAAACCCGAAGGGAAGAAATCGAGAGACATACCATCTGAGTCGGAGGATTCTACATCTGATGATTGTCGATCAAAGAAGAGTAGAAAATCTGATTCTTGGAATAGGAGTAGGAGGAGATCGGCATTCTTATCTGAGACCGTGCGTCCGAGGAAGAATCGGACGATAATGATTCTAATACAAGGAGACGAAGAAAGAGCACTAAGAACAGTAATAGTAGAAAGAGAAGCGACAGTAGGAAGAGCTGTCGGTCGGGACGTAGGACTTGTATTTAATTCATGATTGTGTCTACAAAATTTATACCGTTATTTTTAACAAGTTTTTAAGGGTTAAGGGGTAAGAATGTATCAAAGTTTTTAATTAAAAATTGGTGGCTTTATTGAATAAAATTGGAGCTATAAATAAAATTATTTTAAAATTAAAACGATTATAGATTGTATGTGTGGGCGAGAGAATTGAATATTATATTAAAGGTTGGGTTGGGTTGGTATCATGAATGTGGATGGTCTAATAAACTAACCTACAAGTACTGAAAATTTTGAAATAGATTCGAGGGGTGTGCAAAAACCCAAAAATGGAACCAAACCAGAAAATTTATTATTTTTTTTCAAAAGAGTAGTATCTTAAAAATGTTACGAAAGGTTGTTTGGTTAGCTTTTTTTTTTCGTTATTGATAAGAGAGAAAAAACAGAAATGAATTTTGAAGTATTTTTGGAGGGGATCTTTTTCTAAAGAAAGAGAAGTTTTTAGTTATTTTTTTTTTCATTACCCAAAATAACCAAAATTGTGTGTGTCTGTGTAGAGCCATGTTCAAATGATGTTAGAAATATTGTTTAGTTTTGCTGATATAAATCTTTGATTTAATAGTAAAACCTTTAGAATTAATTTGATTCAAGTAAATTGTTTAGTCTAGAATTGTGTAATAGATAGTCAGCTTGAAGAGTTTGAAGACTGAAGTTGAAGAAGTTCAAGATAAAAGAATAGAATTATGGGGAACCAGAACTAAAGCAGAAGTCAATTTTAAGGGCCCAAAACTGTTCAGCTAAGCAATTCTGAGAAGGCCAAAACAAAGGTTGAAAACTCAGTTATAAGAATCCAGAATCATCAAAAACTAATCTAATTCTGAAATATAACGACCTGTTAGTTTTTGAGAAAACTAACCCAGTCATTAATACCTAACTTTCAAAGAAGAAAATTGAGAGTTGAGAGCAGACAAAGAGAAGAAGTCTAAGACAATTCAAAGAACATTCTGAACTAAGTTATTTCTCGGATTGACATTCCAAGATAATTACATCAGCTATCCTAGTGAGCATACCCAAAAGATAACGAGGAAAAAGTGTGAAAAGTTGAAGAATGTTAGAAAAGGAAGTCAACATGTCTCCAACGATAACCTGTTGATCAAAAGGTATAGTACAGAGCAAAAAGTGACTTACGAATCACCTAAGACTTCAACTACCTGCAACAGAAATATTTTTGGGAGAGATCTATAAATATTGGACTTCAACCTGAATAAAAAAAAAGAAGACTGAACTTCTTGCTCTATTAGTACGATCTTAAGCTCTCTCTCTCTCTCTCTCTCAACTACAAACCGTGAAACCTCACAAGAAGTCTGTCTCTGATGACTTTAACAACCGGAATCTGCATTCCTTGTAGTTTCAAGATCATTGGACCAAGTGTGAAAACTAACCACGTTCATAAAGGGAACTCAAACCTTTCAACCCGCGAAAAACGTGAAACAAGCATTAGGAGGATCGAAGCTCCGTCCAACGTCGTGCCTGAGTCCTCGAATGGTGAAGCCCGATGACTAAGAAGAGTAATCTTTGTAATCTGTATTAAATTACCGGAAACATTTGATTATTAGTGGATAACTCTTTGGTAGTAGAAGGAGGAGAGGATATAGGAGTATTCATCTTCGAACCTCTATAAATTCTCTGAGTAATTTACTGCTTTATTCTTCGCTCAATCAACCTTAAACCTGTTAGCAGGTTTAACTTGTATATCTGAAAATTAACCTAAAACTACTAGACAATCAAGTTTTATTAAATCATAACCGACTTAGAACAAATCAGTTATTATATTTGGACCCTAAGTTTAATTCCGCAATTTCATCTTAACCCTGATTTGGGACCAACAAATAGTAATTGGCTATTAGAGCATAAATAAATAAGGAGTATAACCGTTTGATAACTTTTTTAAATACCAACACTATGACCCAGTATGATATTTATTCCAAAAAAGTGAAGTTTCTCATAACATTATGAGAAATTATTTGTTTATAATTTTTTAGTTAAGATTTGAGCAAAAGTAAAGATGAACTTTGAATGGAAATCATTTTTTTAGAAATGTGGAATGCACTCTTCTGAGAAAGAAAAAGAAATGAAATGGAGTCTATCAAAACCGAAAACCATGACAAATGCTTACTCTATGTTCACAAAATTTAGAGATTAATATGTGTCTAGTTTGAAACAGAATTACTGAAATTGTAACATACAATTTTAATAATTCTAAATAGATTATGCTGTCAACATCTGGAGTTCAGCTTTAAAAACTTAGACAAGAAATTTGCGTGTTACAAAAGTAATCACCATTGCGAGACTTGAGTTGCGCCTCAGAAAATCCCAAGCCTTGAAAACTAAGGCCATATATTGATATCATTATGTTGTGCTAACATTTTAAAATCATTTTTCCTTATTTTTTATGATTTCTTTTGTTACGTGTCTATCTAAGAAGGTTGCAATTCGATGCAAATCGTTAATATCCACAAATCGAATTTAAATCTCATATTGCTAATTTTATATACATGTCCTCTAATGCCCCCGAAAGACACATTGTAAATGAATTTCGCATCAAGACGAGATTTTCTTCATTGAAGAATAGAGTGAACCAAATATAATATTGGTGCATTATTAATATCTGAGGAAAAGATCTTAAAATTATAATGCAAAGATGTCTAATTTTAGAATCATAAAATTTTCTTAGTTGTTCTATCATAGCTATCTATCTCTACTTTTGTATTCTATGGATTCAATCAACCATGCTCTTTTTTCGCTCGACTTGCTAGCACCTTTGCATTTTGGTCCCCATTTTTTCTTGTATTTTTTTATAATGTCGGGGTTGGGGATGAGTGTGTGGCGTAAGGAAAGTTGTGCAATTTATATTTCTATATTCAACAATACGACCGGTCAAAAAATAGATTTTACTCAAGATATTCAAAATATTTCTTTGACCTGCTGGTTAGGAAAAATAGGGTATTTTACCATAGTGTTTCATAATTATGGGATTTTATTCCACAATTTTAAAATTAGGATAGTTTATACCACAGTTTACTTCCTTTAAAGTATTTTGTCATCCATCCCTTACAATGTTAAATTCATACCACATTCCTTACAATTAAATTCATGCCATGTCACGCGTTGAATCCACCTGACGTGGATGATGACATGGTGTTTATCTTTATAATTTTCTTATCTAGATAAAAAGAAAATAAATTTAATAGAAGGTCGATTTAACGCGTGACTTGGCACAAATTTAACATTGTGAGGGACGGAGAACATAAATTGTGGGATAAATTACTCTAATTTTGAAATTGTGGAATAAAATCTCATAATTAGTGAAACCAGTAGGATGAAATACCTATTTCCCCTTCTATTTAAACTAATAAAATATTATTTTATACAACAAAATAATAAATCTTTATTCTAATTAATTTTTTCTCATATTTTTTTTTTCCTTTTCAAATAACTTGATGATTGTTTTGGCTCACTCAGATTTTGCTCAAATATTTTATTTTAATACGAACTAATCATTCAAGAATTTCTGCTGGAATAAAGTGTGCGTAGTTATAAAATTTTACCACATGACACCATGTAATTGTAATCTATTGATGATTTATTCTCAGAAGAAAAAAAAAGGAATCTATTGATGATTTGATTTGTGAGAGTAGAAAATTTGAGGACGATGTTTTTGCGTAAATGGATCCGCTACGCCTATCAGTCTCTGTTATTCGCAATGGAATCTTTCCAGTAGTGTGTAATGTTGGAGTTGTCCATCCAATTCTATTAATTAACAAATATTTTCAATCCTCAACAACCTCTTTGAATTGGTCATGTTAACTTCTCTCAATCAGCAATCCCCCACCAACATTTCCTAACGCAGTTCATCAGCTTGATGGCTTGACGAAGGGGTGCATTCACCCAAGAAATCGACTCAGCCGTATATCGTAAAGCTAACAACTCTTTGGTAAATGTTCCCCTTTTTCTTTTCTCCCAACTTAATTGCTTGCTATGGGTCTGCTAGTTTCTGGGTTACTTGGGGATGCTCTAATGCCTTTCATGCGCGCGCTATTTTTTCCCCATTGATTTTAATCTTTGAAAATTTCAGTTTATTTTCTCTTGTTTTTGACCGATGATTTTGTGTCATTTGATTCCTTTTTTACATAGTATTTGCAGAATGGTGTTGTACAATCTCGTAACGTGTCTCTTATTCTCGTTTAATTCTCAAAAATCAACTCCATTGAATGATTTTCAGTAGCATGAATTGATTTTTGCGGCATGAACTATGGTAGGAGTAGTCTGTGTTTTTGCAATGCGTCAAGGGATATTATATATGTGTGCAATTTGAGTATATGTGTGCAATTTGAGTCTATGCCTTTCGTATTGTGTGAAGAGATTTGATAATGGAATCGACGGCTCACACATCTTTCCAAGAAATAAAGAAAAAAAAAACGTATTTGCAGATTTCCTCATCTGAATCATAGAAACAATGCAACTAACCATTTCTTTGTCATATGCTGTGAAACATATCTTGATAGTAGCATTAGTGATTCATAAATGATGCTGAAGTACTGTTTTTCTATTTTCAGCTATGTCTTGGAGAATCATAGTGGTGTTGTTGATAGGGTTTTTCGCATGGGCTTACCAGGTGGGTTGCCCTCCACCATCTCGCCTCTGTGGTTCAAGCGGTGGCCCAACGCTCAAAGGACCCAGAATTAAACTTAGAGATGGAAGACATTTATCATACAAGGAGCATGGAGTTCCCAAAGAGGCAGCCAAATACAAGATCATCTTGGTTCATGGCTTTAGCTCTAGCAAACATGAAGCTTCAATAACTGCATCGGTAATCTTTGTTTTCCTCTCTGTTTAGGCAAAATATTAATAATATCTGTTATTGCTGAAGCCTGTGGCAAATGACTTCCGACAGGGAATGGTTGAGAAACTAGGAATATACTTCGTGTCTTTTGATAGACCAGGCTATGGAGAGAGTGATCCTGACCCAAAGAGAACCATTAAAAGCACTGCGCTAGACATAGAAGAACTCGGTGATCAATTGGAACTTGGTCCCAAGTTTTACATTATAGGAACTTCGATGGGAGGACAGGTGGTTTGGGGATGTCTCAAGTATATCCCTCACAGGTAATACTTGGCTGAGTCGAGTTCACTATTTTGTCGACTTCATGGCTTTTGAGGTCCTATGATTTTCACTGCCACGACTAGGATTTATGGTTTATGTTATGTGATCGCAGTGGAGTGGCAAACTTTCGACCATTGTTTCGTGACTTATTTGGAATTATTGTCTATGTAAGAATTCAAAGATCCCCTATCAAAAAAGAAAAAAAAAAAGAAAATTCAAGGATCTTGATCAACACCACCTTTAATGATACATTTAGGTGTTTTCATCTGTATTCATGGCCATATGCTCGCAATCTTTGGCAAACAAAGTAAATCAATTACATAAAATGCAAAGCACCTCTTTTCTAATTGGCTTCGATGTTAAAAAGATTAAGTTGTTACTATGACCATGTTATAAAAAACATTGAACCAAGTAATGTCCAGGATTCATCGGAAAAATTCGTTCCTTGAAACATATTATATTTCTCCAGTCGTCCAAGTTTTATTTTATTTTACGACTTCATAAACAGCACGCTCAATCTTCTTCTTCCTTGTGAAATTCTGTTTGTCTAGTTGAGTGTAACTTTTCGAAAGGTGACAGGCTTGCAGGAGCGGCATTGTTAGCTCCCGTTGTCAATTACTGGTGGCCTGGTTTTCCATCACAATTAGCTGCAGAAGCATACAGTCTGCAACCTGCTCAGGACCAATGGGCTGTACGAGTGGCACACCACGCTCCATGGCTCGTTTACTGGTGGAACACACAGAAATGGTTTCCTGGCTCCACTGTTGTTTCCGGAAGACCAAATTTCACTGCCCCTGATCTTCAAGTTATTTCAAAATTGGCTGCGGCACCAGCATTCTACAAGGTACTTTTTCATGTCTTGTTGCTTGCAGACATGAGTTAAAGGATTTAGCACAAGTAGTCAAGAAGATTAATAGTAGGATGTCATTCAATCATAATCGTGTAAAACCGTCTTGTCAACAGGGGTATGCAACGCAACAGGGAGTATACGAATCATATCACCGTGATATGATGGTTGGATTTGGGAAATGGGAGTTTGATCCCATGGATCTTGAGAATCCTTTTGTTAATGGAGAAGGGTGTGTTCACCTGTGGCATGGCATTGAAGATGGCGTCGTGCCGGTGTCTCTAGAACGATACATTGTGAAGAAGCTTCCTTGGATACAATACCATGAATTGAAAGATGCAGGACATCTATTCTCATTTGCTGATACTGGTATCAAAGATGATATCTTGAAGGCACTTCTCACCTGTAGTAACTGACATTACATATGCTCATTCTCATGCCATCAAATCGTTAAATCAATTCTTCACAATAACAAGTTTGAAGCATCATGATTGTGTATACTCAAGGTTTCATTGCATTAGCTTGATTCGGGTTTCAATTATATTTTTCTTGATAAGTAATACATCTTCCTTTTTAATTTTATTTTTTTACATTATGAATTCAAGTCGAAATGCACACATTATCTCGAGTGGCCTTTGTGCCTGATAACAATGTGACAAGTCTGATCTTTCTAGCCTTCACACAACAATTGTGCATAGGATTGTAAATGAGCAGAGTTATTAGAATATCGACTCGAAAAAAACTTGTTTGAATCTTGGTAGTTTAATAAACAAACCGAGCCCGAGCCTCGAATCAAGCTTAATAATTTAAACAAACCAAGCTCGAAGTTGGCTGTATTTTGGTTGCTAAGCTCCTGAACTTGTTGCAATTTTGAGCTCGGGTGAGCTTGAACTTGAGCTCACATGCTGTTTTTTTTATCCCACTGATGGTGAAATAACGTTGTCCACAATTTGGATGGCCATAAAACTATGAGTACCTGAAGCTTGACTAGATCTTGAATCTTTTGATTAGTCGATTTGGTTGCACAAGTTGAAAGCAAATTTATAGACAAACTCGAGCTCGAGCTCAAACTTGAATTCGACAAACATTTTGACGAATCGACAACTTGAATCAAACAATCGAGCTTGAACCAATAAAAATCTTAGAAATTGAATTCGAGCATCCCAATTCTCGGCTGGGCTTATTATTATGGTGAATATTCTTTGGTGGGTGGGATGTAATTGTCAAATAAACAAACTTAGTTCCGGAAAATTGGAGTCAAGTATATTAAGGTTGGTTGGGTGGTAGGTTGGAGGAGAAAAATCTAGAGTAGCGGTATTTTTCCTGTTTTGAGCAATGAGAGATTTTTTCTTTTCTTGCGACAGGTTTGTTGGGGAAGGTGGAGTTTGAAAGAGCAGGAGTTGAATACGCAGTGGGAAAAAACTAACAAACAACTTGTCACAAAATATTAATATATGTAGAATACACATCTCTCTCTCTATTTCTATGTATATACAATATTGTATATAGATGAGTCCATCCACTCAATTTCTATGAAAACGACACACGCTAAAATGGTCACTATCAATATTAAATTCAAAAAATCCAAGAACCTTTTATTTATTTATTCATTCTACTTCTTGTATTTTAAATATAGTCATGCCAACCACCAAATATTTGGTCCAAATTCTCTTTTTTACATAATGATGTTACACATTGTATTACATTAGATGGATTATTGATAAGTGTATAAATCAATAAAAATAAATTACATCCATAATAAAGAACGATTCTACTATAATTAATTCTTCTTATTAATACACTTGTGAATAATATATATAATGTAAGTCAAACATTGAACCTAATCATTCTTATCCTTTGTCGGAGTCGAACAATTCAATTATCAAATATCTAAAAATTTCAACCAACACTTCCGAAACTAGTCACAAATCGCACCAACTCCTCTTCTCTCTCTCTCTCTCTCTCTCTCTCTCGGTATATTATTATATATTAATATATATATCTCAACCACCCCATTTTCAGAAATGGTCGCAACTCGCAATAACCTTTCTCTTTTCGTATGCAACTAACCAGCATTCCCCAATTTTATACACCAGTTTGATGGCTTCAACAAGCGTGCTCTAGCTGAAGAAATCTGCAGACCAGTAATTCGTTGAGGTAGCTTTTTTCTTATGGATGCTCACATTCTTTATTCATTCTTTGTTTCTTGCTATCTCTGTGTGCTAATTTTGTGCGCCTCGTGGGGAAGTTCTAATGCTTTATGGTATGCTTATTTTTTCCTAATTAGCTTGAATGCGCTCTTTCTTGTTTGGAAAGGTTTTCTAACTATCTCTGTCCTCGCTACGAGACCGATGATTTTGTTATTTGCCTTCTGTTTTTTCATAGCATTTACAGATGCAGTCCCGCAAGTTATCTGGTGTTTTGGTTTATTATATTTACCATCTCAAAATTAATTCCATCATATGACTTCAGTAGAATTGATTTATTCTTGTTGTTTTACTTAAGATATTTTTTGCATTTTGTCTAGGGATATGTTAGAGCAATTTGAATGTATATTTCGAAATGTTTGTGAACTGAGGACTTTAAGTGTTTTTGGGTAAACAAAAAGAGAAAGATTTGCAGATGTTGAGCTGAATCATAAAAACAATGCAACTAATAATAGTTCTTTTATCACATTCAATAAACCATCCTCCTTCAAAGTTCAAATTGGTATAATCAAAGGGAAAGAAGTCAACTTGGTATCGTGGTAGAAGCACAGAATTTTTTCTTGTTCCTAACATGCATTCAAGAAAAGGGCACATTAAGGATGGGTGAAATCCTCAAATATTGGAATTTCTAATCTCAGCTATGTCATGGAAAATTATAGTTTGGTTGTTGATGGGGGTTTTGTCATGGGCTTACCGGGCATTTCGCCCTCCACTGCCTCGCCTCCCTGGTTCGAGTGGTGGGCCACCCATCGTAGGACCTAGAATTAAACTTAGAGATGGAAGGCATTTATCATACAAGGAGCATGGAGTTCCAAAAGAGGAAGCCGGATACAAGATCATTTTGGTTCATGGTTTTAGCTCCAGTAAACACCAAGCTCCTATTACTGAATCGGTCAGTATTCTTTGTTCTTATCTGTGTTTTGGCATCTGAGTTGGTCTTTATTATTGATGAAGCTTGTTTCAAATGACTTGTCGCAGAAACTGGTTGACAAACTAGGGATATACTTTGTGTCTTTCGATAGACCAGGTTATGGAGAGAGTGATCCTGACCCAAATAGAACCATTAAAAGCACTGCGTTGGACATAGAAGAACTCGGTGATCAATTGGAACTCGGGCCCAAGTTTTACATTATAGGAACTTCCATGGGAGGACAGGCTGTTTGGGGATGCCTCAAGTATATACCTCACAGGTAATAAGTGCATAGCTGAGTTGGATTTCATTTACGTAGTTGCTCAATTTCTATGGTTTTTCCGATCAAGGCTAGGACTCATGGTTAATGTTATGTGATTGGAGTGGAGAACTTTCTGATTATTTCTTTTTTTTAAAGGTAATAGAGTTAGAGGTGATAACGACAATAAGACTAACTCAACAGCGATGATGATCATTTTTCACTGATACAATTCATAATAATTAACTTTCATCTGTGAGTTTGCGAACGGACTATATATACTAAAAAGCCTTGCTCGTAATCCTTCTAGATAACTTTGAATATATTCAAAAGAGCTAGACTTGATAACTGATTAATAACATCGCAATAACTGCTTGCTATCTTTGGCAAACAAACTAAATCGTTGAAATGTTAAAAACTCAGTCACATAGTTATCTGTGTTCATAGAGCCAGCACTTTTCCACGAGATCGATGAAATCGTTGAAATATTCTCTTCCTCTCCAAATTCATAAGATTACTTAATGCTAGGATTTCATAACATCACACTTGTGCTATTTGTCTAGTTGAGTCAACTTCTTGTTAATGTTGACAGGCTAGCAGGGGCCACGTTGTTGGCTCCCGTCGTAAATTACTGGTGGCCCAGTTTTCCATCAGACTTAGCTGCAGAAGCATACAAACTGCAGCCCCTTCAAGATCAATGGGCTTTACGAGTGGCACACCACACTCCATGGCTCGTTTACTGGTGGAACACTCAGAAATTCTTTCCTGGTTCCACTGTTGCTTCCGGAAGACCAAATCACACTGCGCCCGATCTCAAAATTGTCCCGAAATTGGCTCCAACAAGACTCGCTCACACGGTACATGCCCTTTTTCCTGTCTTGCGTAATTTCATGCTTGTATGCAACCACTATATGTTCAAAAAAGGTATTGCTAGGATTTCATGCGTAGTTGCTAGATCATTAACCTTTAGTCATGTTATCGACAGAAATATGCAACACAACAGGGGGTGTACGAGTCATATTACCGCGATATGATGGTTGGATTTGGGAACTGGGAGTTTGATCCGATGGATCTTGAGAATCCTTTTGTTAAAGGAGGAGGGTCTGTTCACTTGTGGCATGGCATTGAAGATGGCATCGTGCCGGTATCTCTTCAACGATATATTGTGAAGAAGCTTCCATGGATACAATACCATGAATTGGAAGATGCAGGGCATCTCTTCCATTATGCTGATAATGGTATCAAAGATGATATATTGAAGGACCTTCTCACAGGTAGTAGTGGTAACTGACAACACGTACATATGCTCATTCTTATGCCTTCAAATATTCAATTGATTCTTGACAGAAAGAAACCACATTTGAAGCATCATGATTATGTGAATTCAAGATTTCATTGCTACTTGTGAATTTGAAAGTTTTGCCTTTTCTAATCTTTGTTTGTGATAATGAATTCAAAACCAAATGCATAGACTATTTGGAGTTGCATTTGTGCCTGAGATCACTGTGATAGGTCTATGATATTTCGAGTTTTCACACTCAAACTAGTATACTACCTGTGTGTTGCACGGCTTGACTACATTATAATTATTGAGAAGATATTAATTTACAAACCCTGCTTATCAATTGACGTCACTTTACAAGTGTAGATATATATGTGATAGTTTATATACGTAGAAGGTGTACAATGGTGGAAATTGAACTTTATATTAAAATTTGAAAGACTTCTCTGTGCACAACATTTTGAGTAGATGTCTCTTCAATGTCGTTGTATTTACAAATTAAAATCATAAGATTTTTACGACATGTTGTGCGTGAAACTACAACATATAATTGTACATGGTTGAAAATGGGATTATTGATCTTGAGTTTTATTGGATTCATGGCGTATGAAACTATAATCGAATATTGTCTTTGTTGAAACATGAACGATAATCTTAGATCTAATGGTTTCAGTTACAATTTTGGAACCAAGATATTTTATCTTATTCTCTACATTATGGGTTATAAGCACTTATGCTTCTAGCGCATAACTACCGAGTTTTATAATAACCAATATAGTTGAAAGGCAAATGGTATACCACATCAATGACAAATTTGTGATTTCTGTTTTTCACACTCTATGCCTAAGATTTCAAGTTTTGTGCACGAATCACCACAACAAAGAAAAGAAAATAGAATTAGCATAATTGTGTAAACAAAAAACAAAAAGAAAATGATGAGCAAAATTTTTATTTACTGTGACTGGTGAATGGTTTCCTAATAGAGCGTTGATGCATTTTTTACAAGTGAAAAAAATTTAAAATTGGAGGCAAAACGTTTTTCCTGTAATTGAAGCAAATATTTAAAAGTTTGTATAATTTGAATTCAGCGCCTAAAAAAATAAACGGGCTTTTAAATTTTTAATTTGAATTACCACCACTCAATCAATTATACAATGAAATATTAATTTCTCTTTCTTTAACATCACAATTTCCCATCTAATTTAATTTTCATTCACTATAGTGATTACCGTCCAACCCATGATTCTAAATAAAAATATTAGTTTATCTCTCACGCAATAAAATCTAAAAACTAAAATAAATATTTAAAAAAGTTATGTTTTAAATTCCTAATTATGGTACATAAAGTATTATGCAATATAAATTTATCTTGATAAATTAAAATTACGAAAACTAATTTAAAATAAAAAATCAATCAAAAAAGCACAAATACAATATATGGAATTTTAAATTATAACTATATGTTCAATGAAAAAAATTTTTTTGTATTGTGTGTGGAACTATATCAACATTGAACTCTACTCAAGGATGAAGAACTCGAAATAAGTCCAATGTATTGTGTGTGGAATTTTTCGAAGAAGTAAGAAATTATTACTTGGAAAAGTAGATTATCAGTGTATTATTTTATAATATGTTAAACAAAAGGATGAGGAACGCGAAATAAGTCTAAGTAAATTAATTATTTTATAGTACCCCACCCCATCTAATAAGTTTAGGTGTGACAGACACTACAATGAAATAATCCCACCTAATAAGTTTAGGTGGGGGACTATAATGAATAACATAAATTTCTTCGCCCCTCAATTTTCTTAAAAATGACATCCACCCTATGACACAATTTTAACACATTTTTTAAATCTTTTTGCAATTTTCACAATTTTTTGACCAGTTGCATACGAAGCACCCGAAATTACGACCACATGGAAATTAAAAATAAAATTATGATATTTTAGGGTTTTTAGGGGAAAATTTTAGGCAAAGATTCACAAAAGAAAAAAACCTTGTCATCACTGCAAAATTAGTAAAAAGAAAATTATGTTAAAACTTGCAATTAACTTGGAGAAAAATACGGGTATTTATATACTTCGTTTAATCCATGTAAAGTGTAGTTCCCATTCGATGTCATTTCAAATTTTCTATTAAGAAAATGTAATTGAAAATCCCTTGATTCAAAAATTAAAAAAAAAAACTTGTCAATACTGCAAAATTATTAAAAGAAAATTATGTTAAAACTTGCAATTAATTTGGAGAAAAATACGGATATTTATATACTCAGTTTAATCCTTGTAAAGTGTAATTCCCATTCGACGTCATTTCTAATTTTCTATTAAGAAAAATGTAATTGAAAATCCCTGTCGCAATGTGTAGCTTTCATTTTCATGTCTACTTTAATGGTTCACCCACTTTCTTCGGCCGACAAAATTAATGTCAGCATTGGCCAACAAGAAACTCTTCTTTTTGGCTGCACTCTTATGCAATTTAATTAATTTTTGTTCCTTAGAGAATAATTTTAATTATTTCCACCTTTTTCATTTAGTTTCATTGGAGTGCATCTTAGTAAGAAAATTACATCATTTCCCCGGATACGTATGATTTCATTCATCGTTGCTTTCCTTTTTCTAATCTAATGCAATGACATTAGAGCGTTGCCTAATAAATACAGTGTAAATCAAAATAAATGTTTGTAATAATAAGTAGGGGTGTTCTAGTCCAATTTAACCTATTGGGAGGGTGAACTATCAGCTAAACCAATAACTATAGTTTGGAAATTTCGCAAACTAAACCGGCCAAACAAGTCTTCGAAAACGAACTGGCTGAACCATATTAATGCGGTTTGGTTTGACCAGTTTAGCAGTTTGGAATAAATTTTAACTAAAGTATATAACTTTAAAAATATTTTAAAAAAAACACGTTCGATGGAATTCAAGGTCAAAGATCGAGAAAGAAGTCCATTGGAGATGAGAGTTAAAGTGATCCGTCAATGTTCAATTTAATTAGGGCGAATGAACTTGAAGATTTTGTTTAATTGGAGGTTTTACATGTTTTTACTATTTACGTGAATAGTGACGTGAATAGT